>JAODAL010031097.1:0-48946 GCA_025379985.1 Phyllomedusa bahiana | reverse complement strand
CCGGATTGTCACGCCGCAGTAAAGGGCCCTTGTCCCGGTCTGCGAGCGGAGTTAGATCGTCCCGTTCGCACTCCTACTTAATGTGCCCCCGATTTTCCGGAAACCCCGTAGTAATGGCCCGGGGCTAAGAAGGCGCGGAACCGGCCGGGCCCGGAAAGGAAGGCGCCAGGGGTTGCGGCCGCCGGGGGGTCACTGCCCTTTCCGGAGTCTTCACGGGAAAAAGGGACCCCTTTCTCTACCCTTTAGGGCCAGGCGTCTGGGCATTTAAAATTTATTGGTCTTCCTCCCCAGCTCTTCACCAAGCGGCCATTTTCCTTGGCTTCCGGCACGCCCCCTTAAAAAGCGTTTTTTAAACGGGACGTCCCGAAGTAATTGGGGAACAAATTTTTTTTTGTGGGGAAATTGGGGCGAAGTGAGCTAACCGAAATTCAAAATTTTGGGGCCCATCCAATTGCAATATAGAATTCCGGGGGAAATACAGTAATTCAAATTGTTTAAGCCTTCTGTTTGGGGGTCGGCATAAACCAGCAATCAAACAGGAGCGACGGGGACCCATATAACCTATGGAAAAATTTTGCCCAAAATCAAATTCAAAGGCGGGACGGGTTCAAAAAACAAAAAAAGGGCAGAAAAAGCTGATTGGTTGATAGCGGGGGCTCGCCGTTTAGCCAACAACGCGATTACTTTCTCAAGAGTTCTAGGGGAAAAGAAAGCAGAGCGGCTCTTTTTGTGATTGGCTAAATTTAAAAAAGAGGGGCCGGTTTTTTAAACCCAAAAGGGGAGAGCGAGCACGCTCATGGGTTTTCAATAAATTTTGGAATAAAATGTACATGGCCGAAATAAAATTAATAAGACTAAAAAAGTTGTCCCGATGGGATATAAAACGAATGATAAAGGGGGGGAAAGAAAAAAAAAGATTAATTCAATAAATTTATGTTATTTCTTTTTTTCGTTTTCCAAGGGTCAATATATGGGGGGAAAGAAAATAAAGAAATAAAAATATTTATTGAATTTAATTTTTTTTTTTTTTACCCCCCAAAATTATTTTCATTTTTTAAACACACGGACAACTTCTGTAGCTTTTCATTTGATTTGGCCTTAAGTTTTTTCCAATTGCATTAGAAAAACCCCAAAAGCGCGCTCGCTCCCCATTGGGCCAAAAACCGCGCCCCTTTTTAAAATTGCCAATCCAAACAGAGCTCCCCGCATTTCTTTTCCCATTTGAACTCGATGAGAAAGTAGCTCGCCTCTGATTGGCTAAGCTGGACTCCCTGCTAGCTCAACCAAACGCCTTTTCTGCCTTTTACGTATTTTTGAACTGTCCCGCCTTTTATATGATTTTTCAAGATTTCTCCATAGGTTTAGAAGGGGGGGCCCTGTCGCCCTATTCTGATTTGGCAATACTCCTCCATAGGTTAGAATGGGGCCCCTGTCCTCCGTTTCTGATTTGGGAGGTTATCCAACCAATCAGAAGGCTTAAAAAATTTGAAACTGTATTTTTCCGGGAATTCTCTATTTTGCAATTCCCTTGTAGCGCCGGGCTCGGCGACAAAAAGCTTTTTAGGGATTTAACTGATTTATTTTTAGAGAAAGTTTCAGCGCTTTATCTGATAATGTTTTACACTTAATAAAAATATTTTTTTATTAAACTCCATGCCGCACAGCGGGTAGCCCGAATTGCATTGCGCCGATCCTCCTAGACTACAATGGGGAAAACCGCGGGGCCCGTTTTTCTGAGATAGCCAAGCCCCCCTACCCTCACCCAAATCAGCTTTTTTCCCTGCTTTTTTAACTGTATTTTGAACTCCCCCCGGGGCCTTTTGATTTTGATGGGTCAAAACTTTTTCCAAGGATATAAGGGGCCCCCCTGTAAATTCCTATTCAAAATTGGGGGCCGAGAAAACCCAAGGGCCCCCATAGCTCAGCCAATCACCCCTTTTTCTGTTTTTTTTACTGTATTTTAAACTGTCCCCGCCTTTGTTTTAGATTGGTAAATAGTTCTCCATGGGTTTTTTAAATTTTTAAACCTGTCGCTTCTATTCCCGATTGGCTGGTTTTAAAGGGCGACCAATGAAATAGCTTTTAGAATTTTAATTACTGTATTTCCCGGCAAAATTTTTAAAATCCTAATTTCCCGATTTGCGCCGTTCTAATTTTTGGGAAATGATTTTTTTTAAATTTTTTTTATTTTTAGAATGTTTTTCCCCCTGTTTTAAAAAAGTGATTTTTTTGGAATCGTACCCATTTCCGCACGGGGCTGAACGCCGGGGATTTCTCTTTTTCGATTTCATGCTTCCCCCTCATTGGGTTTCCTTTTTCCCCTTCACTTTGCCTCCGCCGGGGCATTTAGACCGAATCAACTAGGGGGCCGTTGGGGTGGGGAGCGCTGCATTGCGCCCACTTTTTCCCCCACTCCCGATTCCCTACATTCCCGGGGTTTTTGAGCGCAGCCCCCGCCCGCCCCGGAACGCCTACCCCGCCCCCACCGCCCCAAAGCCTGCCCCTTCATTTGGGGCGCAGCTGAAAATGGCGGGAAAGCTGACCTAAAAATCGCATCCCTGCGTCTGACCCCAGATTCGGGGGGCCGTTTAGGCGCAGGGTACGCCAAAAAAAAACCCGGGGAAAACCTTTTCAAAACATGTCGCCCATAGGTTTTTTTTGGTTTTACAAAGTTTGTTTTTCCCTCCTTGCCTTTTCCCAAACCATAACTTTTTTAAATTTTTTATCTAGCCTACTTTTTTTTATTTTACCCCCAAATATGAATAACTGGGGAAAAGGCAAAAAAAATTTCCCAAATTGGGGGGAAAAAGTAAAAAAACCTTTCTCGCTGAGGGGTTTTTAGGTTTTTACCAGTGTCCGGGTTTTGGGAGCTTTTTTTAAATCAGTCTTTCCCGAGGAGGGTGGTGGGCTTTTCCTAATTGCAAAAAAAAAAAAAAATTTCATATAAATTTAAATTTTCCCGCATCCCCTTTAAATTTTGATTTTTTTAAATTATAACTTTATTTTTTTGCTGGGAAAAAAAACATTAAAGGGCCAGCATCCTTTTTGGGGAAAGCTTTTCAATTTTTAGAAAAAATAGAAAAAAATACAAAAGTCTTTTTTAGTAAATGTTTTAAAAAACCCGGAAAAAAAGAACAAATTTCTTTTCATAGTCCTTTACCAGGGTTTAAACAACACTTGAAATAAGGCTAACGCCCCAAACGCCGTGTTTTTTTTTCACCTGGGGTTTATAACTATTTAAGAAATTTTCCCTTTTTTTTCTTCCTGATTTATAACATGACTAATAAAGACTTTTGTACTTTTTTTACTAAAATTTTTTTACGGGTTGCAAGCTCTTCCCTAAAGGAAGCCCGGGCCTTTAAAAGTTTTTTTTTTCTCCCTCAGTCTTATGGGGCTGCCCTTCTCCTACCGTGTCCCGTGGGAGTGGACTTAAACAAATCTTTTGGGGGGACCAGGTTTTCATGGAATTTTTTCCCTTCGAATTCTTTTGGTGACATCATTTATGCCGTACGCTGAAAAGCACTGAAGAAAAAAAGGCTTACCAAAATTTGTGGGTTTTTAGTCATATCACATCCTCTACAAATTGGAATAAAAAGTGATCAAAAAGTCCTATCCCAAATTGGTACTAATATAAAGTACACTTCAGCCCGCAAACAATCCACAATCACTTCTGTCCATAGGTAGAAGAACAAAAAAGTTATTGGTCGCAGAAAATAGAGCTGCAATGCAAACTTAAAGGGGATGTATCGCTTCTTTAGTTCGGCTGTTCATCTGCTCTCGCTTCTCAACTCTAGAAATCAGGGGCTTTTCTTTCCCTCCCGCTTTGGGGGGGGGGGGGGGGGGGGGGGGGGGGGGGGGGGGGGGTGGGTTTTAATGAATGGGATGAGTTTTTTTGGAAGAAAAAGGGGGTTTTTGACGAAGGCAGAATGCGGTCCGTGTCCGCCACCCGGGGGCGAAAGAATTAAAATAGCTCTCAGCTAAATGAAATAAAGGGGGAGGGGTCCGACCACCCGGATACATGAAACAAAAACAGAAAATAAGGGAAAAATGTAAAGACAGCTTTGCTAATGACATTAATTTCAAGTTACTTTTTTTTTATTCCCCTTTTTTTAAGCCCTTTAATGAAAGATACAACCCCTTAAAAGGGTTTTCCCACGATGTAATGTGACGTGGGATCCTCCAAAATGGGTATTTAATCACTTTTCTAAATATATGTGATTACAAAAAGTGAAGCCTGTGAGAGTTACAGGTTTCTTTACATGCCCTTAGTTACTTAAAAAATTTACATAACACGACCAGGAGCTAACAGGCTGATCTGGGCCCCACTTGCGTGTTTGCAAATTTTTATCTGATGACAGGGAACAGAAGAATGGCAAGGACTGTGGAGAAATGAGGTATGAGTCCCGTCGCTGTATAAGAATCCACTGTTTAATGTTATTATTGAGTAAACTTTTGAGACGCTCCCCTGCTTCCTCGCTCTCTGCTCACCTCTCCCTCTCACCCCTGCAGCGTTCATGACTCAGCATGATTTGTTTATATTCTCCCCCTGAAACTGATAAGATAAGGAACTCACTTTGTGACAAAACCCCTTTAAGAGATAGAGAATGTTTGCATTTTTTTTACAGTACTAGAACTTAAGGAAAACCCTACATATTTGGTATCACCTGAATCGTATCAACCTGCAGAATACAGAGAACACTTCATTTATACCGAAGAGTGAACGTCGTAAAAACAATACCACTGAAAACATGGCAAAATAACCTTTTTCACATTTCACCCCACTTAGAATTATTTTTCAGTTTCCCAATATATTCTATGGTACGGAGAATGACACCATTAGAAAGCACATCTTATATATTAGAAAGCCTTCATTTTTTAAAAACATAAAAAAAAAATTTAGGCTTTGGAAAGGGTGGGGAAAAAAAAAAACCCAATTTTTTGCCCCTATAAAAAGGGGTAACATTTATTTTTTTTATTTATTTTATTTTAACAGTTAGCCCCCACAGGGTACTTGACTACCAGGGGCACAATCACTGATTCTATAAGCTGATTTTAAAAGCCGTATACCAGCTTTTTATTCATTATCTATTACACTGGAAAGGCGATCATTTCCACCCCATCAAAACACCCGGGGGTGACCCTTGAGGAAGGTGTGCAGCACCTTTCCTATTCATTAGATCCGAGACGTTCATCAACATGTGTAACATACCCTTGGGGTGCTTTCACACATCATTTTAAAACCCATTTTGGCCACTTTTTTTTGTGCGTTTTTTGTCAAAATGTAAGCAAAAATTGCGTATCCCCCTGCCAAACAACATACATCCTAAAGAGAACCTGTCACAGAGATTATGCCCCCCTTGTTTGGGGGCAGCCAACTATGTCGACCCTTTTCCACCCGCTTGTCCCTTATTCGTAAGATCCTTTTTCTGTTTTAATCCCCAAATCTGCAGTTTTCAGCCAGAAGAGTCATTCGAAAGTCCTTCAAAGAGTCATTTTTTTTTTTCAAACCCGGCCAAGGGAGGCTACCCCGCCCCCCTCAACTGATAAACCTATTCCTTTAATGGGTAGAAACATGTAAAAAACTGTCATTGGCGGGGCTACCTTTGGGGGGGGGGCTAACACCTGCTCAAAATAAGATTTGAGAAATTAAATGCTCTAAAACTCCACACTTACAAAATGGGGGAAAAAGCGCGGGAAAACAGCAGTCTACCCCCACTTTCTGCCCTCAGAAAGGGGCATAATCTTTTGACGGGTTCCCTTAAACCCAGGATCAACGTTAAAATTAACACTGACACCTGTTGCGATGCCAGGTTAAAACCCCAACCCTGCTCCCACCCCCTCACACTAGTTGGGACAAAAGGGTTAAGCCAAAAGCAAAGGGGGATTACCACCTAATAACCAACTCCTACCAGTCAAAAAATTAATTAGAACTCACCCCACCTCGGGAAGGCACAAAAAAAGGAAATTTGCCAAAGTCATTTCCCAAATCAAACAATCATTTTGACCCCTTTAAATTTTGGGGCCACAGTCTAAACTTCCAATGGGTTTTATATCTCACAGCGCTGTACAGACATTGTCATCATTCACATGGCTCCCTGTCCTCATTGGGGCTCACAATCTAAATTTCAGATTAGTCTATTGACATATTTTTGGGAGTGTGGGGGAAACCCACACAACATGGGGAGAACATACAAACCCCCATTAAAAAGTTTTTTGTGGATTTTTAAACCCAAGGTTTACCAGGCGCCCGGGCAACAGTGCTGACTACTAAATGATCAGCTGCCACAAAAGGGAGTAACACCTAGAAATAACAACTCATTAGGATCAGACAACTCATTAGTAAAAGTTGTCAGACTGTCATAAATCTCCAGGTTGGAAACAAACAATTTATCTATTTCCAAAGCCCTAATCCATGTTTTTGGAATCCACGAAGAAGGGAACTAAAGCCCTTGTTCTTGAAACTATGGACCCCAGAGATAAAACCCCACCACATTGACGTAAAAAGATTCAAAGCAGCGGTTTCTCAACCGGGGGGGTCCACCCCCCCCGGGGGTCAAAAGACCAAAACACGGGGCCCCTAAAGCCGGGGCCGTTCCTAACCGGCAGGCGGCCCCGAGAGCTGAGGGGGGCCCGCAAGTTTTAATAGCTGCAGGGAGGAGCGCGGGGGCCGCCGCGCCCCCTCCCGCAGCTTGCTATGCGGCCCACAGGTTTTAAAATTACTGAGGGGGGGGGAGCAGGGGGGCGCCGTTACTCCAGCATTGTGCTCAGGACCGCCCCGTGAGCCCTGTGGCGGGAGGGACAAACGCCCGCCGTCCTTGTGACGGTGCTGCAGGACGCAAAAAGCGCGCAGCTTGCCCCAAATTTTGTACCAAGCATCGGGAACAGCCCGCCGTACCGTGCAGAAAAAAACCCCCCCCCCGAACCAGGGCTTTCCTGGCTGCAAATTTATTTAAAAAAACCACACACACACCATGCATCATTTAATGTCTGATGGGGTACAAGAAAAATGTTTTTAAACCTTTTACTTGCCCACAACAGCCATCACATGATACCATTACATTAACCCCCATGGCCAACACGCCCCCCCCCCCCCCCCCCCCCCGGGGACAAGGTTAATCTTTTAACGCTCGAGTGTACCTTTATTTAAAAAAGGGACATTTGGGACCCCCCAGAGCGTCACACATATGTAACCCCCATGTAGCAAAATTACAGTTTTGAATACCATCAAAAAATTTTTTGGGTTTTGGGGCACCGCAACTGAGGAACTTATGCGGGGGTTTAAAAGGGATTGAAATTGAGAACCACTGTCATAGAGCAACCACTTTCATAGGACATATGGGAAATTTTCGTTTAAACTTCCTTTATAAAAAAGGTATGGAACCATTTTTTACCCAACCCACTCAGCATTAAAGGGTTTCCTTTTTAATGAAGGGTAGGTTAACACCTACATGCAATTACCCGGTTTGGGGCCGGGGCGGGGGCCAGAGCCATCGGGGGGCCGCCCTTGCCATTCTTTTAACGTGTTACGCCTGTCCTGCAACCTCCCCCTCTGATAAAGGAGAACCCTTTAACCATCCTCTCGCTGTCCGAAGCTCTCCCCTATAAAATTTGGGGGGGTTTGGGCAAGCCCAATAGGCCTTGATTAACCCTTGGGTTTTTAAAAAACTCAAATGTCTTCAAAATTGTAATTTTCAAATAAAAATAAAAAAACAAATTTTTCAATAAAATTGGTTATCTTGGGGTGTGTGATTTTTTTTTCATTGTTTTAAAAAACTCTTCTAAAACCTTAGACGTTTAAATACAAAAGAAAGCTAAATTTTTAAAAAAATTTTCAAAGTAAAATGGTTTTTCCCCAAAAAAAAGGATTTTAAACACATTTTTTATTACCCTAGTAGTTAAAACCAAAGTAACAGGTATGCCCACACGACAAGCTAACGGCGGAGTGACCAAAAGGCCTTTTGTTGTCACAGGTATCGGCCGACTATCCCCACCATGGAGGGTCCATAAGCCAAACCACCAAAAAGGGGCTCCCAACTGTGGAGGTCCATAGGCCCACCCCAAAAAGGGGCTCCCCAGTGTTGAGTTGGGGGAATCTGGGATTTGGGGGGCCGAGGTAAAATACTTGACATCTTGCTAAATGTTTAACCATGTTGGACATTTTTTTTAACTGTTACATGCCCAAGGAAGAAAAAATCAGCAGTATTGGTATAATGATTGATTTAAAAGGATTAACCAAATTTGGGGGAGAAATGCCCTTTCACATTGGGGTACCCCAAAAGGAACCAAAAAACATTCCCCAGCCAAATGGCCACCAAACCCCCTGGTTTTACAAGGGTTTCAGATTTTGTTCTTTGTTTTTTCTGCCTGAACCCAACGTTCATCCCGGGGGAAAACAGAATATGTGACTCAATTGGAAACAGGAAACATTAGGGAAAAAACCCAAAAAGCAAAGCTGCCACAAAATTTGGTTTGAAAGTTGATGTTTGGTTTTTATTTTTATAATAAAAATTTTTTAAAAAAAAATATTTAAATAAAAATATAGTTTTTTGGGGCCCAGCCTTTTTCCATTCAAGATGCATAGTTTTTTCGAAAAATGTTTTTTTTTTGCAGAAACCATATTTATATTTGGGATATATTGATTTAACCTATTGGGAGGAAAGGGTGCCTCCATTTTTTTTTTCGCACCTGCCCACTCTCACAGGCGTCATAAGAAGTGCAGCTTTCAGGGTTGGGGGTTTTTTATATTTTTTCTCGGGAAAGGAGGTCGGGTTGACCAAGTGAGAGGCCTGTTTGGGTCATTGGAGTAAAAAATTAGGCTGCCCTATTTGAGATCACGTTGAAAGTCGTGGGCAGCTTAAACATCTTTTGATCAAAATATGTGAACCGAGAATCTCAAAGTTTTTTCATTGGAAACAGCACCCCTTTGCCAATCAGGTCCATTTCCGATACTTTAATGAAAATTAAAGGCTTTTCTGTTTATTCAACTTGGTTGGCAGAGGTGCAATAACATCTGTCTGCTTCGGAGCCCCATACATAGTAT
This sequence comes from Phyllomedusa bahiana, assembly GCA_025379985.1. Classification (NCBI taxonomy): domain Eukaryota; kingdom Metazoa; phylum Chordata; class Amphibia; order Anura; family Hylidae; genus Phyllomedusa; species Phyllomedusa bahiana. The sequence goes on along the minus strand of JAODAL010031097.1, from coordinate 39,906 downwards.
TGTTGTTTTAGACACACGTCTGATCGCCCTCTGGTTCATTTTGGTGGCGAGTTGCTGCACTGTAGCGTTTCAGTCCACCCTCACGCACCTTTGTAGCTGACATTCAGCTCTCACATCGGTAACATGTGGTGCTCCACAGTTTCCATGATGCTGATTCAAAATTGCACTATATACACTTTCACCACAACAGAATGCCAAGAGTTCACAAATTGTGCAATTTCAGGAATACCGCCATCCTTGGCCAGAAAACCAAAAACATCCCTTTTTTGCAACTCTGATAAATCAACCCTTTCACTCATGACAGCAATGAAGGATATGTGTGCAGACAACCTATCACACACCTTATCTAACTACCAAGCCAGTTCACCATCTGTGACCTCCCTCCTTGATGAACTACGTGCTGCCAATGTGGTAAGTGGGAAGTGGTCATAACAATGTGACTGTGTCAAATATTTCCTTGAATCTCTGCAATATCTAGAATCTAACATTCTGGGCTATCAGGCTTAGATACACTGGCTCAACAGTTAAGCATTCCTGAAAATAATTTAGCAACATTGACAGCTCCACTTTTATTTTATTAAAAGATGTAAAACATGGTCAAAATTTACACTGAACTCTGTAGGTTAATGGAAGTATCAGCTCATAATGGTGTTGAAAGGACGTTTTGTTCAGTGGGTTAATAATTGCTATCACTTGCCACCTGAGCCTCACAACTGCAGAATGCCATATCCCAGATGGTGGAAACTTCTATTCTGCATCCAGCCCTGGAATGTTCTATGTATCCAATCAACACAACCTCACACTGGGAATATCATTATCCATATGATGTTTTCTGTGACAGGTCAGCTCTCCAGACCATGCATGGCTCAAATTAATATTTGTTTTTTTTCATAGCAAAGGATCCTTGCTAGAGCAAGCAACAAATTTGAGGTTAATATACAGCGACGCGAAGTTTCAATGCACAAACTGACAGAACAGGGCAGAGTACATATAACACGCCCATTTAAAAAAAATAAAAAATTCACTTACAGTTATAGATGTAATGAGCGCAACCCTGTACATAACTAATGGCGTCATAGTGTACACATAAATAATGCCTCTATATAGTACACACGTTGACACAGTTCCTACTTGGTGAATCTCCTGGGTTGCAATCAGTGGGGGGAAATTAGCAGCGAGCACCAGCAGCAGCTATGGGGCATGCCACCCTAGGGGGCCTGACCGACCCGCAGTGTAGCGTAACTCCAAATCTGGAAGTATGTCACAAGGATCCAGGGCACAAGAGCTCGATCCCTGGGTCTTTCCTGCTTATTAAACTGCTTGTACATCCCCGATCACTCAGTGGAGCAGAGAGCCACCTGTTCCATACCCCACCATTTAGCCTAATGGGCTGTTGGCTCAGCAGACGTCAGCCATGCGTCCTGATGCAGGTGGTGTGATGACGTCATTTCATGGTGCCGCCTGTGCCAAGCTTCACTGACAGAAACTGACCTGCCACTGTTCAAGGGGGAAAGGGGGAAAAGGGGTGATTTTAATTTTTTTTTTTACATTTTTATCCCCATCTTCAAGGGGATTACCTACCTGTGGCTCACCCACCTACCTACAAATGTCCTATCTACCTACCTACAAGGTGCCAACTTACCTGGGTCTACCCATCCACCTACCTAGGGCCTACCTAACCATATGGGGGTTACCTGCCTACATGTGACCTTCCTAGGGCCTACCTAAATCCCTGAGAACTATCTACCTACCTGGCAACTATTTACCTATCTGGGGCCTTACCTGTCTACGCTGATTAATGTTTCTGTATTTTACAGGTTTCCCGTTTGGACTACATCGGTCTTGTTGAACTACATCGGGCCTGCATTGGATCCATTTTTGATTAATAAAATGGTCAACAAGGGATGTTGTTAGGGAGTGTTCATTTAAATAAAGTTGTGTTTTGAGTTGTTTCATTGTAAGTTTTTACTATTTATTTCCAGTGTCAGTAATGGAAGTGTCTGACAGATGCCTCTGTATTACTAGCGTTAGAGTTTGGTTTCAGCCAGCAGTGTTTTTTTGTCACCCCCAAGGCTGACACGAACCCCATTTCACTATTACTGGGTTACCAGATTACCTTTAGAAATGGACACTTTCATGTAAAGGTCTGCTTCTTGGGCTATTTGGTGGATTTTTAAGGGGGCAAGGTCCAATATTAAAGGGATACTCCAACTTCCGTTTTTGGGGGGGGGTCCCCAAATTTTTGGGGCCCCCCCGCCCTGGGGGGGGTTGGGGGGTATGCCATTTAAAATTGGACTCTTGCCCCCTTTAAATTACGCGGGAAGGTAGGTGGTGCGCTATTGCGCCGGGACCGTCCTACAGGCGGGGTTTTAAGCGGCCGCAGCGGGCTCAGCCCCCGGGTTTACTGTGGGGAGGGGAGGGGGTCGTCCCCCCTCCCCCTCCTGGCGTCGGGGCCCGGGGGTGCGGGGCCCCACATAAGGGCGCGGGCAGGGGGAAGTGACAGCATGAGGGGGGGGCGGCGGTGCCCCATTCCCCCCGCCCGTGAAGAGATGGGAGGAACTGGCCCCCTGAGGAGGCGGGAAGGAAGGGATTTTTTTTTTTTTTTATTTTCTTTAGGGGGGGTTACCTGGTAACAGAGGGCAAAAACCTGGCAACAATGGAGGCAACCGGCAACAATGGGGGACACCCGGCAAAAAGGGGGGATATGGCAAAAATGGGGCATACCCGGCAAAAAAGGGGATACCTGGGAACAGAGGGGGCATACCTGAAAAAGGGGACTCCTGGCTAACAGATGGGGGCACTACCTGGCTAACAGATGGGGCACTACCTGGCAACAGAGGGGGCACTACCTGGCAAATAGGGGGCACTACCTGGCAACAGAGGTGGCACTACCTGGCAACAAAGGGGGCACTACCTGGCTAACAGATGGGGCACTACCTGGCTAACAGATGGGGGTACTACCTGGCTAACAGATGGGGGCACTACCTGGCTAACAGAGGGGGCACTACCTGGCAACATAGGGGACATCTACCTGGCAACAAAGGGGGCACTACCTGGCAAACAGATGGGGGCACTACCTGGCAACAGAGGGGGAACTACCTGGCAACAGAGGGGGCACTACCTGGCAACAGAGGGGGCATCTACCTGGCAACAGAGGGGGCATCTACCAGGCAAACAATGGGGGCACTACCTGGCAAACATGGGGGCACTACCTGGCAACAATGGGGGCACTACCTGGCAACAATGGGGGTACTACCTGGCAACAATGGGGGCACTACATGGCAACAATGGGGGCAGTACCTAGCAACAATGGGGGCACTACATGGCTAAAGATGGGGCACTACCTGGCTAACAATGGGGGCACTACCTGGCTAACAATGGGGGCACCTACCTGGCTAACAATGGGGGCACCTACCTGGCTAACACAGGGGGGCACCTACCTGGCTAACAAAGGGGGGCATCTACCTGGCTACAAATTTGGCTCTACCTGGCTACAGAGGGGGCATCTACTTGGCTACAAGGGGGCATCTACCGGCCTGTAAGGGGCACTACCTGGTTATGGGGGGATACTACCTGGCAATAAGGGCATCTACCTGGCTTTCTTCCAAAGCCGTTATGCAGTTAGGTGGAGTGGGTGTGGTTTTTTGAAGGGGCGTGGCATACCGACAAGATGGGCGTGTCTATGCAAATTTTCGTCGCAGCGCGCTACGCGCGCCGCCCACTAACGTCTCCTGCTTTTTCATTTTCAAAAGTTGGCAACTATGATTAATGGTGCAGCACTAGATTGCACTCTGTGCCAAATACTTTCGATTTTAGAGTTACTGGGGTGAAATACCTTTCAATTACATTGCAGTTTGTATGTCATATACACATGTGTGTCACGGGGGTCACGGCCGCCGCTGCCCCCGCAGCCGGTCCCCTCCCCGCAGGAAGCGATTCTTTCTCATTGACTGGAAAGGATTCGGGCCAGAGGAGCGTTCGTGGGAACCTGAGCCCAACTTGTCCCCTGACCTTCTTGCCAGGTTAAAAAAAAAGAGGGGGAGACCTAAGGTGGGGGGGGTACTGTCACGGGGGTCGCAGGCGCCGCTGCCCCCGCAGCCGGTCCCCTCCCCGCCCACGGTCCCGGCGTCTGCTCCCTTACCTGGCCCCGCTCCGGTGAACGCCGCTCCCGTCAGTGCTGGCCGTCGGGATTGTGCCCGTTCCTTCGCGCGCGCGCGACACTGGGTTTAGATTTAAAGGGCCAGTGTCCCTTTAATTGTTTTATTGCCGGACGTTGGTTCTATTTAAGGGTTATGCCCCCAGCACTCGCTGCCAGATTGTTGGTGTGCGTTTAGTGAGCTTGTAGTGTCTCTATTGTCCGTATTGATGACCCGTGTACCAGTCCGTTCCGCTACGTTTCCTGACCTTGCCTGTTTGCCGCCTGCCCTGACCGTCTGCCTGTATCTGACTACGAACCTCTGCCGCCTGCCCTGACCTCCTGCCTGTCCGACTATGCCTCTGGATTCAGATTCTGTACCTCGCAGTACCCCGACCGCCACCGCAAGCCAGTCACGTCAGGGGTAACGACTGGTAGCCTCACGCCGCAGCAAGTCCATCCCGCTTTGCGGCGGGCTCTGGTGAATACCGGGGGCTACTTAGACTCCGTTCCCTGGCGTGGCTCAGCTACCATCGCTTGCGGTGGTCCAGCGGATCCACCGAATCGTCACAACGTGTTCCTGAACCAGCGTTTTCTATTTTGGGATATTGCTCTCTGTTTTTAAAGAGTTACTTTTTCACTTATTGTGGTGAATTATCTTTGAAATACAGTTCCTGATATGTTAAACCCTTATAAATTTACAGCCCCCCCCCCCCTACCCCGAGAGAGTGGAGAGGGTGTCGGCAGTAATTTTGCACCAACTACACTGATCATTTTGCCCTTCCTTTGATCCATCAGTGTCCACTTTCTATTGGTCAATAATCTATCAGAATTGCTAAAGCCAAAAAGAAACAGGAGTTGATCCAAAACAAGTAAATGGAATATTTGCATGTCTTCTGTATTTCGTTTGCCTCCTGCTTTTGGCTACCTAATCATCAGACAATCCTAATGCAAACAAAGGACCATGTCATACTGGCCCTATGGCTTCTCCAGTATCAATCAGTCAATAATCCATCAGTATTGCTAAAGCCAAAAAGAAACAGGAGTCGATAGAAAACAGAGATGACAAGTAAATAGAAAATTTGCACGTCTTCTGTGTTTTGTATCCACTCCTGCTTTTGGATACCAAATCATCAGACAATCCCAATGCAAATAAATAGAAAATTTGCATGTCTTCTGTGTTTTGTATCCACTCCTGCTTTTGGATACCAAATCATCAGACAATCCCAATGCAAACAAAGGACCATGTCATACTGTCCTTACGGCTTCTCCGAAGCCGGTTGTGCTTGTCCTTTTCATTCCTTGTGACAGATTAAAAGAAGGGGAAAACTAAACATAGTGGCAACGTCATAGAGTGGTGGAGGGTGGAAACAGCATTAGGAAACCACAAGTTTCAGTTGGCAGCAGCATGAGTAGGCCACAGAGTGGCATAATGACAGAGTGTGGAAGTGGCAGCAGCATGAGTAGGCCACAGAGTGGCACAATGACAGGTTGTGAAAGTGGCAGCAGAATGAGTAGTTTACAGAGTGGCACAATGACAGATTGTGGAGGCGGCAGCAGTATGAGTAGGCCACAATGTGGCTCAATGACAGATTGTGGAGGTAGCACCAGCATGAGTAGGCCACAGACTGGCACAATTACACAGTGTGGAGGTAACAGCAGCAGCATCAGGCCAGAGAGTGACACAATGACATAATTTTGAGGTGGCGGCAGCTAGGTGATACAATGAGGAGGTGGCAGCAGCAGCATCAAGCCAGAGAGTGACATGGTGACATAGCTTGGAGGTGACAGCAGCAGCAGCAGCATGAGGTGACTTGAGTGGTGAGGTGGAAGCAGCATCAGAAGGCTAAACAATGGCCCCGTGAACAGTGGGGAAGTGGGTGGCAATACCAGTCCCTGGTAAAGATTTTGGGTGGTAGAAGGAGCAGCTGGCAGCAGATGTGTGGCATCAGGCGAGTGGCACCATAAGAATAGTAGCTGAGGCAGGTAGCCAGAAAAATCCAGACTCATTTGTCAAAGTTTGGGTGAGGCGGCATGGCTGATCTAATCTGATGCATCAGGCATTGGTGTGTGGAAATCCTGTCTGATCCATGCCTGATTCATATTGACAAAGGTGAGTCTCTACATTTTGGGTGGACAAGACGGTTCCCCTTTAGGTAACTATGGCCTTTGCCACACTGAACACCCGCTCTGATGCCACACTACTGGCTTCGCAGGACAGTTTTTCCAGTGCAAACTCAGCAAGTTGCGGCCACAAATCCAGTTTGGTTGCCCAGTAGTTCAGCAGATCTTCAATGTGGGGTAGCAGGGTGCTGTCCAAGTAGGCCACCACTTGCTGGTTCAGGGTCTGCTCCCAGTGCTGCTGCTGCTGGTGAGTGCCCTCCTTACTAGGGGTTGAAGAAAGCTGCTCATCAGTGACTCCAGACTAAGGTTGCTGCTGAAGGAGCTGGTACTGCTCCTATCCTCCACCCCCCACAGCAGCCAGGGCAGTCGTACGTGTGCGCTGAGGCATCCCCCCCGGCAGACCTGCAAGAAGATGGACGATGGCGCAGATAGGCAGCAGCCAACTGACTACATAGGATGTCTCTGTAGTACTTGAGTTTGTCCTCCCTCTCGGCAGGTAAAAAAGGCACCTATTTTGGACTGATAGCGCGGGTCCAACAGGGTGGAGAGCCAGAAGTCATCCCTCTGCCGGAAGGTGACTCTTCGGCTGTCACTACCCAGGCAAATCAGTATGCAGTGGGCCATCTCCGAAAGTGACTCTGAGGGGCTCCCTGCCTCCATCTCCACTGTATACTGCCACAGTGTGCCTGAGTCATTCGCCTTGTCTTCCTCATCTCTTTCTACCTCCTCCCGCTGCTCCTGCTCCTCCTTTCCTGTCACCTGGGTAGAAAAACCACTCATTTAGCCTGACATTGCTTGTGCTCCAATGTCCTCCTCCTCCTCCTCCAGTTCAACCTCCAGCGAACTCATGTGGCTGTGAAATGTAGTCACCACGTCTCCAGTCCTCTGACCAGACAGATTTTGCAGCATCTGTTCCAAGACATGAAGCAGTGGAATGACATTGTTCATTCCATAGTCCTGGCGACTGACAAATAACATGGCCTCCTCAAAGGGCCTGAGCAAACGGCAGGTGTCAGGAATGAGCTGCCAATGGCTGACATCAAAACTACACAAGAAATCATTAATGGCCTTTCTTTGTTCATAGAGTTGGACTAACATATAGAGGCTAGAATTCCAACGGGTGGAAACATTGCATATCAGCCTAAGTTGGGGGAGGTCGTTCTGCTGCTGCAGCTCTAATAGGGTGTGCTTGGCAGTGTAGGAAAGGCTGAAGGGCATGCAAAGTTTCCTTGCCATTCTTAGAATGTCATGTAGATGGGTGGAAGACTTGAGGAACCCTTTGAAAACCAGATTAAACACATGTGCCATGCAGGGCGCATGATCAAAAGATGCCCACGACTTTCAACATGATCTCAAAATCGGACAGTCCTATGCTATCTTTACCTCTCAATCGAGCCAATTAGGCCTCCCACTGGGTCAACCGACGTCCATTATTCAGAGAGAAAAAATAAAAAACACCCAACCTGCAAGCTGCCCTTCTTATGACAGCCTGTGAGAGTTGGGCGGGGACAGAAACCCAAAATGGAAGCACCCCTTCCTTCCCATATAGGTTAAAATCAATGTACACCAAGTATAACGTATGTTTCTGCACACAAAAACATTTCTGAAAAAACGTATGCAAACCTGGGTGCCACTGGCAGGGCTGCGGCACACATGTAATTATACATGTACACACACAGACCGCCGCCAGCGACACATTACTGCAAAAAGGGCAATACACGTTGCCCTTGAAAGTCGTGGGCAGCTTAAACATCTTTTGATCAAAATATGTGAACCGAGAGTCTCAACGTTTTTTCATGTATGATAGATAGAATAAATGCTTCTTCAGGGATCTCAACGTAGTGTATTGCCCTTTTTGCAGTAATTTTGCCGCTGGCGGCGGTCTGTGTGTGTACATGTATAATTACATGTGTGCCACAGCCCTGCCAGTGGCACCCAGGTTTGCATACGTTTTTTCAGAAATGTTTTTGTGTGCAGAAACATACGTTATACTTGGTGTACATTGATTTTAACCTATATGGGAAGGAAGGGGTGCTTCCATTTTGGGTTTCTGTCCCCGCCCACTCTCACAGGCTGTCATAAGAAGGGCAGCTTGCAGGTTGGGTGTTTTTTATTTTTTCTCTCTGAATAATGGAGGTCGGTTGACCCAGTGGGAGGCCTGATTGGCTCGATTGAGAGGTAAAGATAGCATAGGACTGCCCGATTTTGAGATCACGTTGAAAGTCGTGGGCAGCTTAAACATCTTTTGATCAAAATATGTGAACCGAGAGTCTCAAAGTTTTTTCATGTATGCAGGGCGCATGGCTCAGCCTTCTTCGGCGCAGCGCAGACACCAAAGTGTTTTCTCCTGTCCAAGTTGCTGGTGGGGCTGGGTAGGAATCACATTCACTCAGTGGGCTGTAAAGGGCATGTACTGTCCCTGACCATAGTTACAACTCCACACGTACGCGCAGGGCCGGGACAAGGCATTTTGGTGCCCTAGGCAAGTAGAGCCCACGGCGCCCCCCCAGCTCCCAAAAACAGTGCACCCCCCCACACTAATTCCTCTCACACCTGCGCCAGGTCCTGTCACTAACTTTCTGCATATTCCACATATATCCTTTCCATCTCCTAAGCAGTCACTGCACAATGACAAATTAGCTTTTTCAAAATCGCTCCCCTCCGTATGACAGTGTAATACCCCTAAATAACAGTCACTAAATAATCCACCGATACATGGAGCAAATCTATCGGACGCATCATTGTTACTAAAAAACACTCCTACAAAACCAAGACTCAAAACTATTACTACTTAAGGCTCAAATAATCCTGCCAGACCCTGACCGAACGCGACCACCACATGTGACTATCAGTTATTCACAGGCACTGATTACATATACCACCGCCATACAGTGACCAGATAGTGGTAGATACTAGTTGTATGTAGGCTCTGCAGAAATATAAGTGATTACCCTGCTGTTACATTTAGTGACTTGCAGGAGGCGTCTTTTCTGTTCAGCGTAGTTTACTTTCCCTTTTCTTCTCCATCCGGTTCACACCTTCATGCTGATTGCTCCCGGCCAATACTTGTCCCTGAAGATTTAGACACAAATATCTTAGAATCCTCACATTTCCAGCAACTCCTTACTTATAGATACATAAGTCTCCTCAGTCAGACAGGTATATACGTCCCCTCAGATAGAAAGCTATATAGGTCCCTGTTGTTAGGTATATATGTCCCCTCAATTAGGCAGGGATATACAGGTCCCCATCAGTTAGGCAGGTATATAGATATGCCCTCTCAGTCAGGAAGATATATATGTCTCCTCAGTCAGTCAGGTATATAGATATTGTTCCCTTAGACAGGCAGTTATATAAATATAGGTTCACTCAGGCAGGTATATTGATATAAGGTCACTCTCAGGCAGGTATATAGGGGCACTCTCAGCAGATATATAGCTAGGGGCACTCAGCAGGTATATAGGGGCTCAGGCAGGTATATAGGGGCATGCAGCAGATAAATAGGGGCTCAGGCAGGTATACAGGGGTACTCAGCAGGCATATAGAGGCTCAGGCAGGTATATAGGTGCTCAGGCAGGTATATAGGGGCACTCAGCAGGTATATAGAGATAGAGGCTCAAACAGGTATGTAGGGGCACTCATCAGGCATAGAGAGGCTCAGGCAGGTATATAGGGGTACTCAGCAGGCATATAGTGGCTCAGGCAAGTATATATGGGCACTCAGCAGGCATATAGGGGCACTCAGCAGGCATATAGAGGCCCAGGCAGGTATATAGGGGCACTCAACAGGTAAAAACAACAACATTCATACTTACCTGCTTTCCGGGTGCGCGCTCCTCTTCAGGCCACGCCTCCATTGCTGGGACGCTCCTCCGGCAGCTCCTCAGGTGTACAACCTGTGACGGGCTGTGCGTCTGAGGAGAGGCAGCGTCGCAATGACATCACTCATCACGATGAGGACCCAGCGGCCCCGCTGTGTCGGACCTGTGGCTTAGCGGAGGATCCAGCGATACTCCAAGAGCCGGTCTGACACGGTCTGCGGGGAAGGGCGCGCTCGCTCTCTGCTCTGCAGAAGCCTTCAAAAAGACCGCCGGTGCTCCAGGCCCATGGCAGCGGCCTGGAGCCCGGCGAGGTTCGGGGCCCTGCCTGCGCCCCTAAGTGACAGGCAGAGGTAGTCTACCTCTGCCTACCCGTTGTCCCGGCCCTGCGTCCGCGTTGCCGTGCACTTTGAAAGACACTGACAGGCTCAAGGACTGGCCCACCTTCTCTTCTACATATTTGTGCAGGACTGGTACTGCATTTGTCGAAAAGAAATTATGGCTTGGGACTCTCCATCCCGGCTCAGCACAAGCCATTAGTTCTCTGAATGGTGCAGAGTCCACCACTTGAAAAGGGAGGGACTGCAGTACCAACAACTTGGACAGGAGCACAGTCAGCTTCTGCACTGTAGGATGGCTGGATGCATACTGCTGTCTCTTGGAAATCGCCTTGGTGAACGACTGCTGGTGCGATGAGTGGCGAGAAGCAGGAGCATCTGGACTGGTATATGATGGGAAAGACAGGCAACTTCCTTCACCAAAGGTGGTGCAGCCTTGACTGCCTGAAATGGGATGCGTGCCACTGGGTGCTGCTGCTGCTGTTGCTGCAGCAGGATGGACCACCACGTCTGAGACATGTTTCTCCCAGGCCACTGGATAGTGATGCCAACATTAAGTCCCTGGCCACGCTTCATTTTCTGCCCACAGATTCTACCTATAGCCATGTTCACCTCCTTCGGTGTCTCGACAAAAAACTGCCACACCACCGAGTATATGATTTTAACACCAACGCTCTGCACTGGCTGACTGCTACTGCCTCTGCCTCGGTGAGCCCCTGCGCCACTACTTTCTGGACCTTAAGGGACCCGTGAAGCGGGTGGTGTACCACATGGCTGTTTGGTTCCCGACCTCGCGCTGCTGCCACCCTGCTGACTCCCGGCCACACAACTTGCTGGCTGCGCCGCTGCCTGAGGCGCAAGCTGCTGCCCTCTTCTACCGACGATGATGATGAAGCCCTTGCCTCACCTGGCTCCCAAGTGTGATTGACTACATCGTCATACTGTTTGCTCAACACTGCTGTCCTCTTCAATGGTCTCCATGTACAGAGCCTGGCCTGGCTGAGTGACCCCTGCTGCGCCGTCCCCTTACTGTGCTGAGACCTGTGCCTGCTCCAGGAACATTTGTGCTACTGCCCCTTTCATGTGAAGGGCTTGCCACCTTTCTGTCTTACATACTGTTTGATCAAAAATGTACAATAAAACAAACTCCGTTTAATGTAGATATGTGTATATACAAATACACAAGTGAAAAAAGTAACTCTTTTTTTTATTAAATTTTTAATAAGGCATTTTGCAAATAACAATCACAAAAACGCATAAAACACAACGCAGTCAAACAAACTTGAAAAAACGTCAGTAGTCAATACACATTTCACAAAACCTTTGACTCCAATAAAGAAAAACTGACAAAAACACAATCTGTGAAGGGAGGACTTGCTGCTTTCAATAGGAGCACAACCTAGGCGACTGCGTTAAGAAGTCTAAGAAAGAGACAGAAGAAGGGGAGAGGGATGGGAGGAACATTCCGGTCCGATTTACGAGCCACAGGGAGGCAGCAAGGCAAAAGGAAGGAAACAATAAAGAGAAAAAAAAAATGGAAAAGGTCAACGCACCAAAGGGCCGGGGGCGGCATCCCGAGCATCAGCGCCAATCAGGCCTTTAAATGCTGAGATGATTGATACATGGCCATTGTGGTTCCAGGTGTGCAGGAACTTAAGGGTATCATCCTGGGAGTGCGGGCAATCAACTCCTCCATGTCCTGACAGAGGAAAGAAACCTCCTCTATCCAGATCACAGACGGATGAGGGGAGAGGTCTGACGCCAACCAGCCTGGGTATATAAACCCACCGTTTTGGCTGCCTGTGGAGATGTCTGATCAACATGTCTTATATTTAGGTTTGAGGAATTGTAACATAAAACAATAATAGTGGCCTCAGGGAATCAGGCACCGAGACCCCAGTACTGTACAATCAAAAAATATGCCCGCAGGACCGTTTCCCAGAACCCTCTGCGGATCGAACATCCCCACCATATGTGTACCAAGGTACCGCCCGGGCTCCCCGCCAACAGCGCCAGCATAGATCCAGAACCGAAGGAAACCATTTATGGAGGAGGACTGCACCCTTAAACCATCTGGAGAGGATCTTGAAGCTGCTTTCTTGAGATTTGCTAGCCAATGACGGCTTTATGTGTGAGATAAAAACATTTCCTCCCTTGGTCCAGGGTGAAAGTCAGCTTAAATTCCTTCTCCCAAAGCCACACAAAAGAGGAAGTGGAGTGGTCAGCAGGGGAAAGGATCACAGGTAGATCTGGGAAATCAGGTGCCTAGGGACCTGGAGGGGCGAAAGACAGAGTCCTCTTCTACTCCATGGGAAAAGGGCTCTATCGCAATTGTAAACTTCCTTGATGACCGTAATAAAAAAGTGCTATCAGTTGCACGTATTCAAATAGGTTCAGGGTAGTGGGAGATACCTTCCCTCAGCAGATCAGACAGAGGAAAGCAAATTTCCGCGTCGCTAATGAATGTGTGTTGCCAGAAGGGGGCAACGATTTGGTGGAGGCTGCCCATAAATTGTTCCGGTATGGCACCGGCCGGAAATAAGTGGTTTGTCAGAACACATGGAACAACGGGCCCTCCAGGTCGTATCAAGTACCTCAGAAGGCTTGGCCTTACGATGATTCTAAAAGGGTGTGCGTCGTGCTAAAGTGACATCCCACTCAACCTCCGAACTAATCTGCCAGAGGCCAGGGGAGAGATATCAAGGACCGAGGGCATAGCGCCTGGGCGATACTTGAACCCATAACCTCCCTTTTGTTTTTACCCCTATAGGAGCATGGATGAAATCTACAAATCTAGCATAGCCGCGGCCAAATAATAAAGTCGTCAATCAGGGATACCCACGCCACCTTCGTCTTTAAAGGCCTAGACAACACCTCACGTTCGCACTCCTCGGGCGCCGGGAGAGCCAAATGAAGTCACTGAAGGTACGATATACCCTTGAACCCCAGAGGCGTTCGGGAATGAAAATAGGAATCGTCTGAGAAGAGGTACAAAATTTTGGGAGATGGACAATTTCAGTATGTGTTTATCCTGCCAAACCAGAAGAAGTCACGCTGGGACCACAGCCCGCAGCAACTGGGGATATCTCCTGACAAGCAAGGAGAACAAATTAGTTTTCGAACAACTTGAGGGAACAAACCCGGGAAGAAAATCCCCAGGTAAGAAATACCATTCGAAAGGCCAAGCGAAAGAGACTTCGATTCCCTTTAAAATATCAATGACAACCCGGGTCCAGTGAAATGATCAGGGCTTCAGATTTCATGTAATAAAATTTTATAATTAGTGACCAAACACTAAACCGCTTCAGCTCAGACAAATCAGGGACGGAAGGGAAATGAGGGGGTTCGTTATGTAGATCAAGAGGTCGTGGCAAAAGCCGAGCACTTGTATTCCCGACCTAACCAATCATGATACCCCCGATGTGTCCGGGGTTGGAGCGTATGGAATTCAGAGGAGGATGTATTCCATGATAAAATATAGAGCAGCGGAGAACAACCCGGCATCCATATCCTTCTCTTGTAACCGTTTACAGATAGGGGAAGGGGTCCGAAAGGTTCCGTTCATTCCCTCACCTGGCTGAAGGATTTTGAACGAAAGCCAGATTTTAATGCTGAAAAAAGGGGACCCAAGCCAACACGAGCAAAGCGCGTGGACGCCAGGGAGTCCCATGAGATCCTGTCAAAAGCTTTTCTCAGCATCAAGGGGACTCAGGACCATCATGGGAAACCCATGCATTGCGCACGTAGTGAATTAAATTCCAACGTCTTGAGCGGTTGACTCGGCCTCCCCTGCCGGGGACAAAACCAACCTGGTCCGGGTGTGTATCAACCAACCCAGGCAAAGTAGGGTGTTAAACCGTTCGCTAATAATTTAGCGTAGATCTTCAGATCCACATTTAAAAGAGAAATAGGCCTAGAGTTTCCAGCATACTGTGGAGTGTATCTTTGCCATTTTTGGGATCACGGTGATGGTGTGCTTTGGGAGAGATCGCACAGTGATGGGAGTATCTGAAATGGCATGTGAAAGTAGTAACAGAAGAATCGCGGGGGAGAGAGGAGATTAGCAAGGTCTTGTGAAAAAAAAGAGGGCCTGTGAAGCCATCACGGGGCCAGGGCTTTTGCCCCATGGAAACCCTCTAATCACCCGTTTAATCTTGCAGCTCGAGAAAGGGGCTTCCAACTCCCACGATACCTGTTGCCTGATGGGTGGAGAGTGTTAGGGTATGGGGAGGTGAGGTGTCTGCAAGAGAAGGGAGGATCTTAAGGAGTTTGGAGCGGTAACTGATAGAGTTAGGAATAATAGAATAAATTCCCTGCGCCGATTTCCGGTTTGGTATGAAATAGATAACCTGCAGGGCTCTGATGCAGGGAATAAAAGGGTGGGGAGGCCATCTTTGGTCTCTAGATGCCCTACCAAGGAGGGCCGGCCGCTCTTATTACCAAACTCATAGAACCTACTGCGGCACGTCTGCAAGCAACCTGCCCCACGAGGCTCAAAGAGGCGTCGCACCCTCGAGACGAGCCACAACAGCTCCTGAAGGATAGATGGAGAAAGGGCATGCTGTGAGAGTCCCAAGTGTGTTACCTTTTGTAAGGCCTTTGCAACATCGCTGCCTTTAGAGCCTCTTCCAGACAGTCTCCATGCTGATAAAAACGCGCTCTCAGACACATTTCAAACCTCCCACTGTCAACCGTGGGGCAGTTATAGTCCCCTCCCATAGATCGACAAGCAGAGTTCCGTCGATTGTCTGATGCAAGTCTCCACACCCCCCCCCCAGACCGGATTTCGGTCAGCAGAGATCCGTTTAAGTCTCAAGGGACCCGGTACTATAATAAGCCTCATATGGGAGGCAGAGATGACGCAAAAACAGGAGCATGATCGATTATATCAATAATTGCCAATAGGGTATGTCTAGTCCGCAACCCGGGAGGGGCTACCATGTGAATAAGGAGATAGTCAATGCGACTATATGTCTGTGGGGTAAGGAGTAAAATCTGATAGTTCCCTGTCCAAGAGTGTTGGAGTACGCCAGCTATCACTAAGTGGAAACGAAAAAGAAGCCTTCTTTCCCCGCTTAATGGCAGAGTAAGTGGAAGGGACGAGCGGCCAGAGGAGTTGTCAAGCGTCGGGGTCCACGTCAGATTAAAAGTCCCCCACAGAAAAAATGTGTTTCCCCCCGTCACCCGGGATTCCAACACCTCTAGGACGGGCTAGGAGGAAGACCAACCTGACCCTGATTAGGAGCATAACCGTTAACTACAGTTACCGTCTGCCCGTTAATAGACAAATTAACAATGACATCTAGCTTCCACTGTCCCAATAATGCAGTCCAACACCAGAAGCGGGAGGGACTTTAGTGGGGGCGATGGGCTACCCTCTACACTTCGAGAGGGAATGATTTGAGGCACAATACCAATCAGAATAATAGCAGTTTTTTAAGGAGGGGAGCCCTGAGAGGTCATGAAGAGTCTCCTGAAAACACACGCTATATGACTCGTTTCTTGTGGAAAAAATGATAGCGAGAAATCTGAGAACGTTTCATAGGGCCATTAGTGCCCTTGGTGGTTGTAGGACTATTGATAAGAATCTCCCATGCCCAAGGCGGAAGAACGCGTTGCGTGCTAACAACCCCGGAGCCCGATGGAGGGTGAAGGGGAACAGAAAAAAGAAGGAGGGAAAGGAGAGAGAAGAAGGAAAGGCAGGGGGAAAGTGAACTTCCCGCAAAATGAAATACACATGCTAGCGTCTACTGGAACCAGGGAGAACCCTCGAGCCAAAACTTGACCCGCATGGGATCAACCGAACCTACTAGGGGAGTCGTAGAAGAAAGCATGGTTCAGAGAGAGCTCCTTTAGCAGCATGACAAAAACAATGCAAAAAAAAAATACAGGCATAATCTATGAACTTCAGAATGGCAACAACAAGTTTAACAATTGGCAACCAGAGTAGGGGTAGCACCAGAAATCGAAGAGGAAGAACATCAACAAGAAAGGTGCAATAGAACCCAAGCACCAGGGAATTTCCTCCCCGAGTCCCTCAAACAAAGTCAACAGCACCAGAGATGTCAGGGACAATTAGGTTGCTAGCCCAGCCTTCCGTAATCACGAGCACGGACAGACCAGAGACCTAATAGGGGCCTAGACAGAGCGTGATCGTCAGTTACGTACTATTCCTGGGGCGGTGAGACCCTGATCCCAAGTATTAGGCGGCCAGTTGGGGGCTGAAAACCTGGGGCTTCCTGTTGCAACGAGGAGGAAAGCAATGGCCAGTCCGGTAGAGAAAATATCAGTAGATTTGGAGATCCTGCAGAAGAGAACGGGGGATATCTTCAGGGGGAACGTATAGTGAAGGAACGATCCCCAGAACGGGCAATAAGAGCGAGAAGTGGAAGCCTCCACCTGTAGGTAATGTTCCTTTCCCGAAGCACAGCCCAGAATGGGTTTTTCAGCATGGCTTCTCTTGGCGAGAGTATGGCGAAGATAAGAGTCCGGGTAAATCCGTAGAGCGGGGGAACCTTTGTACACTGGAAGCGGCCCCATTCAACCCGGTTCATTAATGTCCTCTCTAAGCAAGAGAAGTATTGGTACTGCGACAGATGACATCCGAGGTGCAGATCGTCTTGACTTGAGGGCGGGAGGCTCTATAGAAGCCCTAATGCAAGCTCATGTGGTGCGTTTCGAAGGATGATCCAGGATATTCATTGAAAATACAAGACAGTTTTGAATAGAGATCAGAGGCAGGAACTCGTTTCAGGAAGCCCACGGATTCCCAAAATTGTTGCGCCGCCCCCAGTTCCTACATCATCCCAGGTGTTGTTGAGAAGATGAAACATCTGGGAGTGGCGTGTGTTGTACCACTCCTGCATGGCGAAATATGGGTAGTGGAGGATGACTCTTGGGCATGGCTGACGGGCAATCCACTATGTTAGACATGGTAGAAGAGTTCCAAACTGAATTGGGCAAAATCCTTTCCTCCCATTCCCCTCCCCAAGCCAGTCGCTGAGTCATAGAATAAATATCTTCAGCCTTCGACACAGATTCCAGTAAAGCTGTTGCAAATGTCAGGCAAGTAGTCACCCGGCTGACTGCAGACGCTGGACGGGTGACAAAGGGTATCCCACCAGCATGGTCACGAATTGACAGAACGAGAGCGAATGCACTCCAAAGGGACTAGAGACGTAGTGCCCCTCTCAGAACCCTGAGCGGTTAATCTGGGACAGTCACCGCCATTGGATCCGTGAAATGTGGCATAGGAATGTTTGGGTAAGGATTGATAGAGGGGGAGCTGGCCTAATGATAACTGGATGAATGTAGACATGAGGACTAGTGTGACCTGGAAGGTGGACCGTATGAGAGCAGGCGGCAGTCCAAGTCTCGACTGTAGAGGTGGCGCACCACGTAAGAGCCCACGGGGATCATGCCGGCGAGGGTCGCAGCTTGTCTCCAGTTGCCCCAGAGGGGTTGGGTCCAGCGGGCCCATGGTAGTGCTGCGCGATTGGAAAAGCCCAATTGAGAGACCCTGAGGGATGAGGATGTGCCTGTTGATCCAGAGAGGCGGGAAGTCAGACAGGAGAGTCCATTGCGGGTGTGGGTCCCCCATAAGCCTGAGGGATTGCCCCTGTAGTGCGGAGAGCGAGGCCCTCCAGGAACCCGCTAAGAGTGGCAGTATACCCACTGTTACGCCTTCAAGGCCTAAAGCTGCATGCAGGATCCCCCTGTATGATCCGGGACAAACCATCCTGGGGAGACAGATAGGAGCCACAGCAGTAGTAGAGGAGGCATTCCAGAGCCAGGGATGCTGAATGCCCCGAGCCCCCAGGCAGATAGCAGAGGTGGGGTGGGGGAGGGCAGACCCCAGATTGTAGGTGGGCAAAGGGGAGGTCTGCGCAGGGGTGAAGAAGGTCCCAAATTAGTGGGTCCACATCATTTTCGGTGACCGATTGCACCCGTACCCGGTACCTCTGTCCTGGGGAACACATCAGGACTTGTTCCTCTAGTCCGGCTCCATAGAGGGGCAGGCCCCCGGCTGTTGCCGCGGCCGATACAGCTGCGCTGTTGGAGGAATGGCTCCCGATGAAGGAGTGCGGGGAGGCAGGGCGCCCGCTGCCCGACAGCATCTCCTCAGCTGCCGAGAGTGCAGAGGGTGAGATGGGCGCAACCGCCAGTCATCAGATCCGCCGTGGAGAGAGGTGGCAGGCAGCAGGCAGGTCCCTCCCACCCCCGGAGCTTTCTGAGCGGAAGGATAGGCCACACCAGTTCACCGGGATCGCACCGCCAGTCGGTGTGCCGGCCGCATGGGCCTTACTAGGTGTGGGATCTCTGCAATGTGGAGGCGGGAAGTGTAGAAGCAGGAGACCGGCGGGGAGTTTAGCCTGTAATCACCGGCCACGAAGGTGCCCAGCGCCGACGGGTAGCCGTGTAGAAGGTAGCGGCTCCGGCACACTGCAGGCAGACGTTGTGAGAGGGAGTCTGGTGCAGGGCGCAGCGCGGCCATCCTGGTGGAGCCATCATCCACAGCGACCTTCTCCTCAGTGCCCATGAGAGCAGCTAAAGCGCCCTAAATACTAGCGCAATATCCCCCTGTAGGAAGCGAGAGGGGACCAAGGGCTACAGTGCCGCGTTTTTGTTTTTGGCTTTATCCACCCCATCTCTGAGAGTGAGCCGATTTACCCGGATTAAAGAAGTTGACAGCTAGAGCGGTAGAGCACACGACCTCTACACAACCATAGCAAGCTCACTCCCCCCGAAAATAAGTAAACTCTTTGACGCAGAGAACAATATTATTACCTCTGTCAGGTTTGCATTTCCCACTTCACAGTTCATAGGTCTAGTTTGACCCCGTAAAATGCCCAGATAAGTGAAGTGTGAAGAGAATACTAAGAGCAAACGCTTGTCATCTGCCTTTTCCATACTAAATCACAGGCTATTGTTTTCAATTCCAAAACCATGCACCCTATGCATGGCAACAATGTTTTTACAACATTTCCGAGACAGGCTCTCTGCAGCCAGGAAAATGTTTTTTTACTCAATATCGATTTTTTTTAAATTCGCTCATCTCTATATATGACAAATACACAACCTCTATTTCAAAGGTGTTTCACCTTGTAAGTGAAAAAAGTAACTCTTTGGCGCAGAGAACAATATACCAAAATAATAAGCTGCCCGTAATGGAGATGTGTGTATATGACAAAAACACAGCGTTATATCAAAGTTGTTTTTTATTTAGCAAATAAGTGTCAACAAACTATATTGTTTGTTATTGGTGCAGAGACGAATATCCCAAAATCATAACCTGCTATAATGGACATGTGTGTATATGAAAAACAGAAAATACACAAGCTGTATTTCAAAGGGGTATCAGCTTTTGCACATGAGAAGCGAATAATCTTCTACCGGACGCTGACATTATTACCCTATCAGGCTTGAGTTCCTACTGTCAGTTTACTTGTCAGTTTTTGACGCTCCATAACTGCCCAATAAGTGAATATGTGAGTGATTAAAAGAGCGTTAGCTTGTCATCTGTATGTCATATTAAATCACAGCATTGTTTCAATACCAAACCACGCTCCCTATGCATATTTTTGCATGGCGTAATGTTCTACAACACTATACAGGCTCTATGCAGCCAGGAAATAGCTGTTTTTTTAACACAATTCATCATGAATAAATTTGGAACTAAACAAATTTTTCGGCTAATCGGCCAAATCGAATTTTTGAGAAATTCGCTTATCTCTATCATTGGCCATTGTGGGGCTTTCTTTCTTTAAATGAAGGGGAACAACAATTTTGTCCATATGTGTATGATTGATCTTGTAGGTAAGAATAACATTGAACGTAATGTCTACCACAATCGAAGTGAGATAGATTGAGTTATTTGGGGGTAAGAGATATTGATCGTGAGAAAACTTGCCATGTCCTCCAGGGAGTAATCAAGAGGGGATTGTTTGTGGCTGCTTCTGGTAATAGATGAAATGGTTGGTGGAGTAGTGTTAGAAGGGACCTATTAGAAGTGAAATATTGATCAATATCTGAATAGGACCCAAAGGAGATATTATATAGACGAATATTTGACAAACATGTCTGACACTTCCTCTTGTGGTAGCTAGCAGACAACCAGAGACCAGGAAACACCGAGAGTTGAAGAGGGGTGAGATTTACACCCAAGTACAAGGCATTCAGAAACCCAACCATCATATATGCATGGGCACAGTAGTACGACTTTGTGCTAAACCACCGAACCTACTGAGATCTGGTGTTTTTGGTTCCCTTTTTTCCCTTACTGTAGCCTTGTTGGTTTTTCTCATTATTTTACCTAAACCTGCCTTGAGTCAACCAAAAAAAAGGGATGTCTTTATTTTCGCCATCCTCCCCACATTATTGTAATTGCTTGGACTATGACAGTTTTTTTAGAGAGCGGGGGCAAAGATTTAGATAAGAAAAACAGATACTAGAAGAACTGAAAAAAAAGAACACAAAGCAAAGGCAACAGCTGTGAGTTGCTAGAATTGTAACTGTTGGACTTTTTGTATTGAAATTTGAATTTAAACTTAAATTTAAAAAATTTGCCTACACCACTAAAAATTACATATCCAAAATGTTACTTAATTATAAAAAATACTGTTTTAGCCAAAAAGTACATTTTGACACATAGCCACATTTTACATTACATATATAACGTTTGAGCTTTGTTTTAGTAATATCAACTACAGAACATTCCATCTGTCACGGCTCTTGCGTGACACATAGCAATGAATGTCACATATGTAGATTGACGAGATGAAATTTTTTGAAAATGAACTCTGTATAAGTTTTAGCTTACTCTTGTAACTATCATTTTTGCACATTCTGTAATGTCCCCAAGCATGCCCAATAAGACATACATGATTTATTCACATTTACAGTGACTTCTCATTTTGAAAGTTGAATGTGAGTTGAGGGTGAGGTGAGATTTTAAAAAAATATCTGCTTTCATTCAGAAACAGTGCCACTCTTGTCCATGGATTGGTATTGCAACTCAGCCTCATTTATTTGACCACTGTAATAAAAGACACAAACCATGGATGCATTGCTCCACAGGAGCCACTCCTGGCTAGACGAAGGCAAGCTTAAAGGGGTTGTCTCGCTACAAAGATTAGCTTTCAACATGTAGGGAACACTAAATAAAGATGTTTTCCAAATATATTGCAATGTTAATTTTTTTTGTTAAGGAGCTACAAGTGATTTTATCACCTTCCTGGCTCTATCTAGTTCCCCAAGTGACCTACCTGTGTACTTCTCCCCCCCCCCTGCTGTTTGTTCTATCTGGGAGCAGGGAGTGAGGTCAGCACAAAGGTCACGGCAGCGGCAGCACAGAATTTCGGACAGTGAGAGCTTGTTTGTTACCCTGTTTCACCGAAAATAAGACACCCCCCAAAATAAGACATAGTGCATTTTTTTTAATGCAATTCAGAGCTTGGCTGCTTATGCTGATGTTTGTGATTAAATCACTACAGTATATTAATACAGGTTGAAGTTTTCTTCAACAATAAATGTGAATTATTGTTCATAGAAAAAAAAAAAAACATCCCCTAAAAATAAGTCTTAGATCATCTTTAGGAGCAAAAATTAATATAAGACACTGTCTTATTTTCGGGGAAACGGGGTATCTGATCTTTCAGACAAAAGACCGTAATTATTACTGTTTACTTTAACTCAGAAGCGTCCCTGGTCCTGACAGCATGAGATTAAGCAGAAGTCTGAATACATGTAGCTCATATGCTAATTACAGACAGCTTGACCAGGAAGTGACAGAGCAAAGCAGCATAACTTCATTCATGCATCCTATGAAACTTTGAGATGAGACAACCCCTTTAATATGCATCGCTAGATGGAGATGTGGGTACAGGGGCAAATAGCCATGTATATTTTTTATTTAGTTGTGGCAGCACAGTGTGGCACGGTGATTTTTCTGGTGGCATTTAGTGCAGCAATGTGTTTTTTTATGGAGAAATATGTGGTGCTGTTATATTTTAGGGGAAACTATATTTGGCACTATTTTTTTCTGGTAGCACTGTTATTTTATGGGGCTTTATATGTGGCACTAATTTATGGGGGGCACTATATATGACATTGTTATGTTATGGGGTACTACATGAGGCACTGTTATTTTATAAAGACTCTGTGGCACTGTTAGTTTCAGGGGATCCCATGTGTATCATTGTTTATCAAGAAGTGTGTGGCAATGTAATATTGAGGTGGCACAGTGTGTGTGTAGCACTTATATATTTAGAGTGCACAATTTGTGTAGCACTTATATATTTAAAGGGGCACAGTGTGTGTAGCAATTATATATTTAGAGGGCACAGAGTGGGTAATATTGTTTCATTCAGGAGCTCCATTTATTGCACTATTATTTTCAAAGAGCAAAATATGTGGCACTGTTATATTCAGAGGGCACAATACGTAGCACTGTAATATTCAGTGGTCACAATGTTTGGCAATATTAAATTCAGGGTGCACAATGTATGGCATTAGTATATTTAGATGACACCGTGAGGATTTTGTATTAGTAAGAGTGTGCTGATGAACTGCAAAACTGAGTAGCCAAAGTCATCAGTGGCAGAAAACAAATCATGGCCAGAAGAAGTTGTCATGGAAGTCTGGACCAGAAAAGAATGACTTCAGATAATCAGAGAATATATCACCTGTAGACCACTCAATGTCATTGTATATTCTCCCTCGGATCAGTTTACTCAGGTGGTCTACGGTGATAATGTGTGGTCTCAATCTAGGATGTGAAACAACTTACAGTGGGTGAGTTGTTTACAATTGTTCAGGTCAAGCTGGGAGCTGTAGTTTCACATAGTTCAAACTTATATGGCCGTGGGTTAACCACAACTTTCCAATTGATCTTTGTACTAAGCTCAGTTCTGGTACTGTATATGTTTACCGAGCTTGGTTTTGGTGCTGTATTTATGCTATGAGCTTGGCGAAGGAAATTGGCTCAACTCCCTGGGATACCTGAAGTAGAGCAAGCACAGAAGGAGCTGAAGAGTAAGGATGCGTTCACATGGCAATGGACAAATACTGGTATTTGTCCGGTTTGCGTGCTGTGCACTCGGCCGCGGGGGGGGATGGCTTTTCTCCACGATGAGCAGAGAAAAGCCCTCCCCTTTCACATTCACTTGCACATATTCCGTCCGAAAACCGGCCAAAATAATGTGCATGTAGAATGTTCTGCGGGCGGCCCGCAGGCGGAAAAAAAGCCGAGCAGAAAACCCGTGCAGTGGGGACTGCTGCACGGGTTTTCCATAGAGCCCCATTGTACTCATTTTCGGCCGGTTTTTCAGACGGTCTGCAAAACCGCAAACCGTCTGAAAAACCGGCTGAAATCCCGAGCATTGTGGACATGGCCTAAGAGAGGCACAGAGAGTGTAGAGAACAAGATTGAGTGGAAACAGAGGAGAGACAGACAACTCGGAGTAACAGGTGGGAAGTTTGGGGGACTGCCAAAAGAGAAA
The DNA here is from genome assembly GCA_025379985.1 of Phyllomedusa bahiana. Lineage (NCBI taxonomy): Eukaryota > Metazoa > Chordata > Amphibia > Anura > Hylidae > Phyllomedusa > Phyllomedusa bahiana. The sequence continues at coordinate 15,992 of JAODAL010031097.1, read as the reverse complement.
GGGACCCCGGAGAGGTCCTATTAGTGAGTGTCCTGAGTCACCTTGCCCAGCTTGGCAGGGAGGGGGGGGGTCTGCGCCAGTGCCAGCACATTACACAGCTGGACTGGGTCGGAACCAGAAGGGAGCTGTGAGGATTGTCATGAGTCCAGAGAGGGGGTCTGAAACTTTCTATACAGACAGGAGCCTTGCTGATTTGGCTTTGTAACATCCACCAGAAGAATACAGTGAGTAAAGCCTGAAGTTTTCCCAGAGAAACTGGGTAGTCACCATCTAGAAATCTGCAGTATCTTTACACCTGTGCCATGTACTGCTAAAATAATAAACAGATCTGTACTAGAAGGTATTTAACCCGAATTTCTTTGGAGGCTCAGATGACAAGACTACGACTCTCATACTTTGGACACGTCATGAAAGGGAAAAATTGTTAGAAAAAGGCATGGTAGAAGTGAAACGGAAAAGATGAAGACCAGCAATAAGTTGGATTAAACTCTGAAACTCTCTTAACTGAGACTAACTGAAAAGCGATCACAGTTTGTACTGTTGGACTGGGTTGCTTATGGGCCCATCAGTGGAATTTCATTTTGGATGCTGTGTAGTGGAGTTGATTCTGGGACCCACCAGAGGAGTTGCTTCTGAGGTAACACTCTACAGCTACTGTACCTGCCCCTTATACTCTGCCCCTTGCTTTTTGCCTCTTTCTCTCCGTCTTTCTGCCTCTTCCAAAGATGTATATGTAGTTTAAAAAAAACTCCAGGTATGCCAAGTTCAGGGGCCCACCGAGGTTTTCTCTTGTCCCCCTGTGGGCCAGTCCGAGCCTGAAAGTTGAGAACAACTATCCACAGAGTCTCTATGAGTCGAATTTGACTTGGTGGCACCTGAACATTATCATTTCAGCCTTCAAGAAGAATAACTCCACATTTTTCTAAGAAGTGATTGAAAGTCCTAATGCCCTAGCCTTTCCAAGAACCTAGACATGAATAAGGTGCATATTGGTGATGGGTGTACTCACAATATTGAGTACACCCATCACATTTTTGGAAATTTTGCATTATATCTTTTCATAGGACAACATTCAAGATCTGACACTTTGATACAATGACCTAAGCTTAAGAAGATTGCCAACACCCTGAAACTGAGCTGAAGCACGGTGGCCAAAACTATACAGCGGATTAACAAGACAGGCTCCACTTAGAATACACCTCGCCATGGTCAACCAAAGATGTTGAGTAAATGAATTCAGCGTCATATACAGAGATTGTCTATTCAAAATAGAAGCGTGAGTGCTGCCATTTTTGCTTCAAAGGTTAAAAGGGTTGAGGGTCAGCCTGTCAGCGCTCAGATCACACTGTATGAAATTGGTCTGCATGGCTGTCGTCCCAGAAGGAAGCCTCTTCTAAAGATGATGCACAAGAAAGCCCACAAACAGTTTGCTGAAGACAAGCAGACTAAGGACATGAATTACGGAAACCATGTCCTGTGGTGTGATGAGACCAAGATAAACTTATTTGTTTCAGATGGTGTCAAGCGTGTGTGGCAGCAACCAGGTGAGGCGTACAAAGACAAGTGTGTCTTGCCTATAGTCAAGCATGGTGGTGACAGTGAAAGATGTAATACTTTTGTGAGATACTGCATAATACAACATATACATACTTTACTTTTAGAGTTGGGAGACGGCTATTTTTAATTATTAATTGTAAATTCACTGTGCGGAAAATTATATTAAATTTGTTGGGTGGGGGTGGGACACACAAGTTTGCAAAATGTATAAAATATTACTGCTATGCTCAGAAATATTAAGTGTATTTGGAATATTCTAATTGTTGATTATAGTAGGCGAAATTTTCTATGGTATGCTACGCTATAGGAATCCTGAAAGTCAAGTTATGTTCACACTAGTATTCATGGGCTCAATCAAATTTTTCCATCACACTATTTATATTTTTGCTGTAAAAAACCCATAATATTATCTTTATATAGCGCCAACATTTTCATCAGTACTTGAGTACAGAGAAAATGCAGGCATTACAGAATAGCAAACTTTTTAACAATTCAGTTGAGACAAGAGGCCTGAAAGTCCTGCTCATGAGAGCTTACAATCAGTGTCAAACTGGGGTGCCTGGGGCCCACCAAGGAGTTGATTTTTGGGGCTCACCAAAGGAGTTAATTTTTGGGGCCGACCAGTGGATTTGATTCTTGGGGCCCTTCAGCTATCGGGCATGAATGCAAATGCCTCTTGCTCTCCCCCCTTTTGCTTTTTACCGCTTTCACTGCCTCTCTCTCCGAAAAAACAAACCCTGGCCTACCATGCATAGGAATCAGGGCCGTTTTTTCAAGACCGCACAGAGTCAGCAGCTGCACACTAGTTGTCCTGCCTTCTCCCTTGTATGTACAGCGCTCAGTCAGTACTGTACATAAACATCAGTGTCGCAGGGGGCGCACGGCTTTCACCACGCCCCCTGCGACGCTGGATCTACTAAGCCAGCAGCTCCTGCCGGCCGAGGAGATCCCGGGACCTGTGTGATGGCGTAAGCGGCCTGATGACGTCACGCCGCTTACACTGTCCACCAGCTTCCGGACCTGGAACATGGAGGGAGCATCAAAATTTGAACAGCTTTTTTTCCCCTTCTCATTCTCTACAAGGGGTGCAACTACCTGGCTACTATGGAGCAACTATCTGGCTACAGGGGGGCAACTACCTTGCTACTATGGGGCAGCTATCTGGCTACTATGGGGAAACTATCTGGCTACAGGGGGGCAGCTACCTTGGCTACAGAGGGGCATCTATCTGGCTACAGTGGGGGCAACTACCTGGCTACTATGGGGCAGCTATCTGGCTACAGGGGGGGGGGGCAACTAACTGGGAACTATGGGGCAACTTATCTGGCTACAGGGGGTGCAACTATCTGGCTCCAAGGGGGAAACTATCTGGCTACAGGAGGCCAACTATCTGGCTACGGGGGGCCAACTATCAGGCCACGGGGGGCCAACTATCAGGCTACTGGGGGCATTTAACTACTGGCTACAGGGGTAGCTACTTGGCTACCATGGGGCAGCTACGTGGTTACCAGGGGACATATAGCTACATGGCTACAGGGGACAAATAACTACCTGGCTACCAGGGGGCAACTGCCTGGCTACGGGGGCAAATAACTACCTACCGAGCCTATATAACTACATAATGGGGATCTATATTTCTGCTTATTGGGAGGCCTATATAACTACTTATCTACTTAATAGGGGACCGAGATACCTACCTAGTGGGGGACCTATAACTCTACCTAGTAATGGGGCACTATACACTTATCTAATTGTACCTAAATACTGTCTTAAGGAAATTAAATACTTTCTATATTGGTAGACAAAACAAGTGGAAGTCCCATAGCCGTTTTGGGGACATTTTTACTGTTTGGAACACAAAGGAGTAATTATTACTGTAAGAGGGCGCAAGGCACAGTCATTGATGGGAGATATGTGTCACCGTTATGCCTGGTATCGGTGAGGTAAAGCCCAGTATAGTATGTGTCAGACACATTAGGCGACTGACATCCTTGATATTATTAGTATAACTGCTGATAGCAGTTACTCCGGGCCGGGCTTTACCGGAGCGGCCAAAGAGCTGGGTGGGAGGTCGCTCCCACTTTTCCAGGTCCAGGCCCGGTTTTATCCTCTATGTAAGCCTTGTTTGTCAGGTGTGCGGGAGGGTGTGGTGCCCCGTCTCACTACAGCATTTTGGAGTAAAGAGCTCTGTTTTGCAGGTCTGGAGGTGAGCAGGATACCTGCCTGGAAGCAGCACCTTGCCCGGGCAACCATACAGACTGGTGAGAGCCCACATCGGGCAAGAGAACTGTACTTTGCATGCTGCAAACGTTGGTTTGCTTAAGACTTTCTAAACTGGCACAGGCTGAAGCAAGCCTGTGGTGTTGTGTGTGCTGTGTATAACGTGTGGCTAATAATGAGCACCTGTTTAAGTTGCAACGACCCTGCTGCTGGTTCCTGTGGAAAGGTTACCGTTGGAGTTGAACCCCCTACATTACCATTTGGGGCGCTGTAGATAGGGAGTTTGTACAGCTATAGGAATTGGTAGAGAAGTGCTGATACAGTGAGGAGTCTAAGATGTTTGTTTTGTAAATTCTACAGTGAACAGTTGTGGCCAGGAGATGTCATGTCAGTCTGGGACCAATGGAGAAGAAGAAGAAGAAGAAGAGAAAGAGAACAACTCTTCAGAGACATCTCCTATAAGTGTTTGGATGTAACTTTACTGTAATCACTTATATGTCTGCAGAGCCTGTGTACAACTGGTATCCACCACTGTATGGTCACTGTATGCCGGTACTAGTGGTTTTTAGTTATAATGCTTATATTCAGTAATGATGTGGCGGTATTATTCAGTCACTATGTGCTGGTGATATGTGGTTAGAGGTGGCGGTATTATTGGGTCACTATGTAGTGGTGATATGTGGAGTTTATGTGTGGTCATGGTGTTGTGGTATTATTCAGTCACTATGTGCTGGTGATATGGGTTCACGGTGTGGTGGTATTCGGTCACTATGTGCTGGTGATTTGTGGTTTTAGTAGGACATTGGGAATATTACACTGGGATTCTGTTTTTTTGTAGCGGTGTTATTTGGTAACTGTATGACTATTATTTACTAGTTTTATACGTAGCACATTGCGTTGAAGATTTTTGTATTATGTTACGAGGAGACTTATGTTACAGCGGAGGGTGGGGGGGAGAAATTTCTTTACCTCGACCTGAGTGCAATTTAGCCTAGGAATGGCCCTGATAGGGATTGACCATAGACCAGACACCCCCATGCCCAGAAGGCCATAGGGGGTTTCCTCTGCTCCCAGTCAGAGCCTGCTTGCAATCTATTAGGAAAGGAGTGATAAAAAAGGTAAAACGTTCTTGATTTGTACGACCATCTAAGAATCTTTTATAAATATAGGGTAGTAAATATAAAGCTGGATGAGACAGTTATCATTCAATATTTGTGTATGTACAGATATAAAGTGCTTACAAGTGCATGGAGTGTAGGGGATACTGTTAGACAAATAACAATGGTAAAAGGAAGATAGACTGATTACAGAATGTAAAAGGCCTGCCTAGCAATATGTATTTTATAGCATGCTTAAACTATGGATACTGGGAATTAATCAGATTTTCCAGGACATTGATTTCCAGAGAACTGGTGCAGAATAAGAATAGTCTTACAGGTGAGAGTGAGAATTCAGATTATGAAATAAATTAATCTTAGATCATTATTAGAACACAAAATGCCAGTTAGGGTAGTAGACAGAGATTGAAAAGATATACGAGGGGCAGCACTGTGGAGAGCTTTGTAGGTGAGAGCAATACGTTGTGTATTGTATCCTACAGTGAAAGGGCAGCCAGTGCAGAGACTGACACAGGGTAGAGGCATCGGTATAGCAGTTAGGCAGAAAAATGAGCCTGAAGAACCAAGTGTAGCCACATCATCCATGTTTAATAATCTTTTATTAGTTCATGTGAGTAAAATAAGCAATGTTTCTACCCCTGGTTGCAACTGTCTTTTTCAAGCCATGGCTAAATTTTCTTCTTCTGGATTAAGTAGGACCATCACAGGGGCATAACTAGAATTCACAGGGCCCCATTGCAATTTGAGATGGACCCCACCATGCAATGGTAGGAAACTGAAACAGCCGTAATATTAGCAATAATACAAAAAAATAAATATTTGTGCCATACTTTAGAGAACCCACATAATAGTACTAAACAGCAGAAAGCCAACAACTTGTTATTCTGTACAAAAAAAACAATGTTCTTGCACCTGGTTGGGCCCCTGAATCTACAGAAAATAGCACCACACAAATAGTGCTTCATAGTTAATAGCACCATATACTCAGTGCCCCATTTAAAGTGCCCTGCAGAAAATAGCACCATAGCCCAGACTAGACCCCCAGAATTAACTGAGACTCAACCAGATCTCTAAATTAAACTACAGTAGATCCTCAGAAATGACACCTCACCTATCTGGATAGGCGATACATGTCTTATTTCTTGGGGCCAGATTGCTGAGGCTCCCAGGATAACACAGGTCACATGTTCTTCTTTGAATAGTTAGTCTGGCATGACTCCTGTTCTTGTGATCAGTGGGGATCCCACTTAGACTGCAGTGATAAAGTTATCACCTGTCCTGTGGATAGCCCTAATTGTGACTGTACTGCATGTACCCCATCAACCCCATTTCTAGTAAGTAAATGTAAAACAGATGCAAAAAACTTGTATTTTAAGCTGTAAAGGCAAAAATAGTGATAAAAAAGTTAATAGTGTCCACTCTATATTGTTTTCATTTATTATCTATATTCTAGGAAGTCCTAAAATGTTCTAATATACATGTATTAAAAATTCTGCTCGTGTACCTCTTTTATGCCAATCCAGTAAGTCCATATTTAGAAAAAAAATTATACAGCCCACATTCCTGTCCATACTAATGGCTCTCATGAAGTAACTGTATGGACTAAACACGGCGCCAGTAATGCAACCTCCTGGTATTCAGTTAGTAACAGGGTTACATGACATCTATGGGGTATTGGAAAAGGAATTTTGATGGAATAATTATTATAATACGGTTGTTCTAGCACTTCTTCACTGTGTGTAGTTACTTGTATAACCACTCTAGGGGATATCCAGGTAACAGTAGTACATGGAGGAGCAGAACTTCTCCAGTATTACAACCTCCAGCAGTGTCTTATCATCTGTCAGTGTCTATGGAGGAGCCACTCACACATTTTTCTCTCTTTCTCATCTTTCTACTTTTATTATTTTTTGTTTTTCCAATTAACCTTATTAATATTATATTAATATAATATTATATTATTAATAAGGTTAAGTGGAAAAACAAAAAATAATAAAAGTAGAAAGATGAGACAGAGAGAAAAATGTGTGAGTGGCTCCTCCATAGACACTGACAGATGATAAGACACTGCTGGAGGTGGTAATACTGGAGAAGTTCTGCTGCTCCATACACTAGTGTTACCTGGATACCAGGGTCACATGACCTGTGTGGTGGTCACATGATAAGACGCTGCTGGAGGTAGTAATACTGGAGAGTTCTGCTCCTCCATACACTACTGTTACCTGGATACCAGCGTCACATGACCTGTGTGGTGGTCACATGATAAGACGCTACTGGAGGTAGTAATACTGGAGAAGTTCTGCTCCTCCATACACTACTGTTACCTGAATACCAGGGGTCACATGACCTGTGTGGTGGTCACATGATAAGACGCTGCTGGAGGTAGCTGAATACCTGGATACCAGGGTCACATGAACATTCAATTACCTTATGGCAGCCATTACTATGAACAGGAAGTTTTAAACATTAAACAGTGGCTCACAAAACTTTAAATGTTCCTCATTTTAAAAGTTACATACACAAATTTAAATTTATTTTTTTATATTTGTGAAGTGTAAAAAAAAAAAAAGGATTTGTGCTTTTTTCAAGTTTTTGCAAATTACAAAGCTGAAAAGTGTGGTGGGTATACAGGGAAGGAAATAATTATTTGATCCGTTGCTAATTGTGTTAGTTTGCCCACTGAAAAAGACAGGAACAGTCTATAATTTTAAGGGTAGGTTAATTTTACCATTGAGAGATAGAACATCCAAAATAAAACCAGAAAATCACATTGTATAAATTATATACATTTATTTGCGTTTTGCTGAGAGAAATAAGTATTTGATCCCCTACCAGCCATTAGGAGTTCTGACTCCTACAGACCAGTTAGACATTCCTAATCAACTCGTTATCTGCATTAAAGACAGCTGTGTTAGTCACCTATATAACAGACTCCTGTCCACAGACTCAATTAATCAGTCAGACTAACTTTTACAACATGGGCAAGACTAAAGAGCTTTCTAAGGATGTCAGGGACAAGATCATAGACCTGCAAAAAGCTGGAATGGGCTGCAAGACCATAAGTAAGACGCTGGGTGAGAAGGAGACAACTGTTGGTGCAATAGTAAGAAAATGGAAGAAATACAAAATGACTGTCAATCGACATCGATCTGGGGCACCATGCAAAATGTCACCTCGTGGGGTATCCTTGATCATGAAGAAGGTGAGAGATCAACCTAAAACTACATGGGGGAACTTAGTAATGATCTCAAGGCAGCTGGGACCACAATCGCCAAATAAACCATTGGTAACCATAATGGTTTAATATCCTGCAGTGCCCGCAAGGTCCACCTGCTCAAGAAGGCACATGTGCAGACCCATCTGAAGCCTGCCAATGAACATCTGGATGATTCTGTAAGTGATTGGGAGAAGGTGCTGTGGTCAGAGGAGACAAAAATTGAGCTTTTTGCCATTAACTCAACTCGCTGTGTTTGGAGAAAGAGAAATGCTGCCTATGACCCAAAGAGCACCATCCCCACTGTCAAGCATGGAGGTGGGAACGTTATGTTTTAGGGGTGTTTCTCTGCTAAGGGCACAGGACTACCTCACCGCATCAATGGAAGAATGGATGGAGCCATGTATCGTAAAATCCTGAGTGACAACCTCCTTCCCTCCTCCAGAACATTAAAAATGGGTTGTGGCTGGGTCTTCCAGCAAGAAAATGACCCAAAACATACAACCAAGGCAACAAAGGAGTGGCTCAAAAAGAAGCACATTAAGGTTATGGAGTGGCCTAGCCAGTCTCAAGACCTTAATCCCCCAAAAAATTATGGCGGGAGTTAAAGCTCCGAGTTGCCAAGCGACAGCCTCAAAATCTTAATGATTTGGAGATAATCTGCAAAGAGTAGCGGACCAAAATTCCTCCTGGGATGTGCGCAAACCTCATCATCAACTGCAGAAAATTACTGACTGCTGTGTTTGCCAACAAGGGTTTTGCCACCAAGTATTAAGTCTTGTTTGCCAGATGGATCAAGTACTTGTGTCTCAATGCAAAATGCAAATAGATTTATATAATTTATACAATGTGATTTTCTGGATTTTATTTTTGATATTCTATTTCTCAATGTTAAAATTAACCTACCCTTAAAATTATAGACTGTTCATGTCTTTTTCAGCAGGCAAACTTACACAATTAGCAGGGAATCAAATAATTATTTCCTTCACTGTATGTACTCAGCCTCCTTTGTAGGATCACCTTTAGCTGCAATGACGGCTGCAGTCTGTAGGAGATGTCTCTACCAACTTTGCACATCTAGAGGCTGGAATTTTTGCCCATTCTTCCTTGCAGAATAGCTCGAGCTCAGTCAGATTGGTTGGTGAATGTTTGTGAACAGCAATTTTCAAGTCCTGCCACAGACTGTCATGAGATTTAGGTCTGGATGTGACTGGGCCATTGTAACACATGAATATGCTTTGATGTAAACCCTTCCATTGTAGCTTTGGCTGTATGTTTAGGGTCGTTGTCTTGCTGGAAGTTGAACCTATGCCCCAGTCTCAAGTCTTTTCCAGCCTTTAACAGCTTTTCCTCCAGGATTGCCCTGTATTTAGCTCCATCCATCCTCCTATCAACTCTGAGCAGCTTCCCAGTCCCTGCTGAAGCAAAGCCCCCCCACCCCCGCCCCCCACCCCCACCCCCAAGCATGATGCTGCCACCACCATTCTTCACAGTGGGGATGGTGTGTTCAGGGTGATGTACAGTGTTGGCTTTCCTCCAAACATAGCGTTTGACATTTGAGTCTCATCTCACCGAATCCCCTTCTTCCACATGTTTGTGTCCCCTACATAGCTTTTTGCCATCTTGCTTTCATAGAGGGCTTTCTTCTTGCCACTCTTCCATAAAGGCTAGTTTTGTGGAGTACGCAACTAATAATTGTTCTGTTGACAGATTCTCTCACCTGAGCTGTAGATCTCTGCCGCTCCTCCAGAGTGACCCTGGGTCTCTTGGCTGCTTCTCTAATTAGCGCTCACCCTGCTGGACTGTTAGTTTAGGTTGATTACCATGTCTTGGTAGGTTGGCAGTTGTGCCATACCCCTTCCATTTACAGATGATGGATTGAACAGTGCTCTGTGAGATGTTCAGATTTTGGGCATTACTTTTTTTTTTAAAACTTTACCCTGCCATACACTTTGCCACAACTTTATTTCTGAGCTGAGGCCTTCAGAAAAAAGGTGTGGTTCTACTGAGAATACATTACATTCAGATGTACTCTATATACTAAAGGCAAATGATCACACTGGTTTTTATTTAGGGGTAACAGAGTAATAATATAACAAGTTATAGTAACTAGGATCTGGAGAGGGGTCATTGATTCAGGGATTTATTCTGATTGCCAGATTGGAGTCGGGAAGGAATTTTTCCCTAAAATGAGCACAATTGGCTTCTCCTGGGGGTTTTCTTCCTCTGGATCAACACTATAGCACAATTGGCTGAACTGGACGGACGTATGTCTTTTTTTGGCCTAACAAACTATGTAACTATGTAAGAGTACAGAGGGTACCGAAGGCTGAAAACAAACAGGCCACATTTTTCCGTTTTTTATTTGTAAAAATTTGGAAAAGCGTGATAAAGCTACTTTGTGTTGCTTTATCACATAAAATATTAATAAAATACATTTATTGTAAATTTGTAACTGCAACGTTTACCATCACCATGGAAGTCAATTGGGCCATGGTGACCTTCCTGTGAGCGTGAGTTACACTGTGTGGTGATCTGTTATAGGTGTTTTCTTCTGCAAAGAACTCTCAACTGTGACTTTGGACTGAGGACCTTATTCTAACATGAGCCAAATACCAGAATTAATCATGTCTGGTGGCAGCAACACACAGTTTTTGGCACAATAAGTGAGTGACTGCTGTTGATTGACTACACTTAGTTCAATGGGAGCTGTAGGGAGCGCCATTTAGTGGCAGCCTCAAACTGACAGATTTGTTTTATTTAACTGCATGGTTGTATGAAGGAGAGGAGACCTAAAGCTCTAACCAATGTAGAAGTTCTTGGAGACCTCTCCTCATCAAAATCCTGTACTTGCCAGGCACAGCCCCATTCACCTGAATTTTTTGTCATCTTCTCCATACATATGCATAGCCGCTTTCCACATTTCTCTGTTTATCTTGGAAGCAGACAGGAAGAAAATTAACTGTTTTCCAACGTATTTTTTTTCTGCTGCCTATTTAGCATTAAGAAAACCACCAAGTTTTATGCACAATGACACCATCTAAACCTGACACCTGAAAATGATTTTAACTATGTATAGTTGCAGTGCAGGTTGCTATCAAGCCCCTCCTTGCTGCCACACAACCTGAAATACGGAGCCATATGGGCCTGAGAGGTAAAAGAACAGACCACCCCGTAGGTTAGTATCTAGTTTTTTTACTTGGAATATATTTTTCTTCTTAAAATATATATATATAAAAGTTAAGGAAAATTTTATATATTGGCTGGAACCCGAAATTTGAAAAAAAACCCAAAGAGAGATCGTATGATAGAACACGAAAGCCAGATTTTTTGTTTCCCCTTTACTTAGTATTTTATGCCCACTACCTAAGACAAAAACATCATCAATCTATCTATCTTCATCTATCTATCTATTCTATCTATTATCTATCATCTTCTATCATTTTCTATCTAATTACTTTTCTACTACTATCTACTATCATCTATCACTATCAATCTACCCTTCTATCACTTCGTGTCTATCTACTATCAAGTCTATCTTTTATCTATCTATCTATCTATCTACTTCAAACATCTATGTCTATCTACTACTATCTACTACTATCATCTATCTACTATCTACATCACTATCTATCTATCATCTATCTACTGTTTCTATCTATCTTCCAATCATGTATTTACTCACTTCTCTAGCTATCTATCCATATTCCCCAACTGTCCTGCTTTTGGAGGGACAGGCAGTATTTTTAAACCTAAATCCCTCTGTCCCCTTTTGCCCCTTAAATACCCCTTTTTTTTTTACCTAGATTAGATTTGCATTAATAAACTTATGTTGCTCAATAAATTGTCTGTCTGGCTCCTAACTGTACAGACTGCAAGTTATTTATTATTTCATCTTTTGGTGCAATTTGGACCTTAACATTTCTTATATTCAGATAATTTTTATGATACTATTTTAACAAAAAAACCTATATAAGCATGTAGCTATCCATTAAAAAATTGATCTTTTACACCCTGAACTGTAAGGGCATGTTCCCACGGCACGGGTTTTCAGCCTTTTTTTTCACCCGGGTTTGGGGGTTTTTCAACCGCCTAAAAAACCCGGGCCGAAAATTAGCAAAATTTGTGCCTATGGAAAACCCGGCAGCAGCCCCCCACTGCACGGTTTTCCGTTGGGCGGTTTTCCCCGCGTCCCTCAAAAACCTTGAGCAAGACATTTTCGGTCCTTTTTTCGGGAGGGAATCATGGCCAAGTGAAGGGGGCTTTTCTCCCTCACCCCGGGAAAAAAGGCCCCCCCCCCCCCCCCCCCCCGGGGCCGGGGGTGGGCCAAAACAGACAAATATTTTCCTATCCCGGGGATCGCCCTAATATCGATTTTTTGACTTCTAAAAAATTGAATATACTACCCAAATCTATCTATCTATCTATCATCTTCTTCATTATCAATCACTTTTTCATCATATAAAAATATCCCTTTCTACCATATCTACTACTTCACATCTATCTCATACTTCTATCATCTACTATCTCTACTATCAACTATCTACTATCTATCTCAACACTATCATCATCACTAAATCTATCTATCTACTAATTTCACTACTATCTACTACTTCTATCTATCACCCATACCTACTATCTATAATCTTCTATCCCATATCATCAATTTCCCTATCTTTTTTCTATGTACCCAACTATCTATTTATCTATCTATCCCATATCTATATTTAAAAAAAAAAATTAGGGCATAAAGTCCAAACAAAGTAACAGAGTCTCTCGGTGCCTCGATATATAGGTTAAAAACATTTCCAATGGTGCTGTATTTTCCAAAACGTGACAGTATAGTGATGTAAATTATGTGTCGGTTTTATTTGTACGCTGATACAGTTTAAAATCAATGCGTGTCTTGTGCTATCTCACACTCTTCCTCAGGATATCAAACAACATGCATATGGGGTGCACTTTATACTGCCTGTATTGCCTCGGTTTCACAATGAGTCCGCACAGCGCCAGTGAATGTCACACAAAAATACAACTTGTTATTTAAAATAGATTTTGTAAACAACATATATAAAGACTTATCCATAATTTAATGTGACTAAATCAACTGCACAAAACCCCGGTCTTTTGGGGTTTTCCTATTACTATCTATCATCATCTATCTATCAATCTATCTACTACATCTTCTTTTTCCCATCTCCTATCTTCCATTCCATACTAACAACTCTCTACTAAATCTACCTTCACCCCTCCCCTATTATCTATATCTTTACTATCTATCTATCTATCTGCTACTGTCCATCCCCAATATCTATCTCACATCATAAACTAAATATCTCAATCATATACTATTTATCCCATATACCATCCACTCCATCTGTCCATTTTCCCAAACTATCATCTATCTATCATCTATCTCTATCATCTATCATCTATCTACTACTATCTATCCATTTCACCCCTACCAATCAAATTTATTATCTATCTATCTATCTATCTCTATCTATCTATCATCCTTTTGTTACTGTCCATTCCATATCATCTCTACATCTATCTATCAATAATGGGTCCCTATATTTTTAAACAAAGTGTTTCACATCAGAATTCTCTAATTTTGGCCTTGAACATATAGTTTTGGTTCTTATCACATGACTTTTTTTTTGTTTTTTAAAAGCTACATATGTTTCTTAATGCATTTTTAAAATAAATTTTTTTATGGGTAATTTTTCCAAAAACAAAAACTTTTTTCCATTGTTTATTTACTCCACATCATACGGCTATTTTGATTTTGTAAATGCCAATTGTGAATTATGTTTTAATTTTTTTGAAAAAATCACACATATATATATGGGTTTAGAGGTGATCGCAACTTGGACGTGACTTTATGGGCGAAATGTATGAATCTCGCCACGTCGACGATGTTCCGCCAGTTTTCTCGAAATTTGCGCCCATTTTTGTCGGGGCTGAGTGCCTTCATCTGGTTAAAGTCCGCCACCCCGCCAGTGTGTGAGCCAGTGCGGACTGCGCCTAAATTCGCCGCCCGGGTAGTGCATCAACATCCGTTTAAATCCGCCACGCCTCCCAGTGTGTGGGCCAGGGGGACGAGCCTAAGATTCGCCGCCCACGTGTGCCCATACAAGCGGTGAAACCGCCGGCCCGCCATTTGTGAGGCGCAGTGGGGACTTTTGGCCAGTGCGGGGCTCCCCTCATTTTTCTTCCGGAGGTACCTAAACGGGGGGGAAAAGTTCACCGCCCTCGCCATTGTGTGGGGCGCAGTGCGGACTGCGCTGAACAGTATTCCGATGGGCAGTTTAAAACACGAGAAACATTAAAGATGTCCTCGGCATGGATAAATAAAAAAATCGCCTTTATTAGGTTAAAACTTCTCTGAAAAAGAGCTCAAACCTAAAAAAAAAAATACAAAATAAAATCACTTTCCCAAAACTAAATGGCCTACATCGGAATTAAAGATTTTAAAAATTCCAAAACATAATTCAAATTCTGTAAGCCTTCTCTTTGTGGGCAGAAACCACCAATCAAATAAGCAACGGGACCCATTATAACCTAGGGAAAATTTTAAACCAAATCAAATTAAAGGGGCCACATTCAAAATACAAAAAAAACAGAAAAAGCGATTGGTTAGCTAGCGGGGGTTTTGGTAACGGCAATCAAAAGGGGCAAAGGGGACCCATTATAACCTAAATTTCTTTTTTTTCGTTACACCCTACTATTATCCTTGGCAAACAAAAATAAAGAAATGAAAAGAATTTATTGAATAAAATATTTTTTTTTCCCTTATCCCCAATATTTTCTTTTTAAAATTTACACACGTACAACTTATGAGTTTATCATTTATTTTGGGGCATTACATTTTATTCCCAAATTGCTTAGAAAACCCCCAAAAGGGCTCTTTCCTTTCCCCCAGGGTCCAAAAAACCGTCCTTTTTTAATTTACCATCACAAAAAAGGCTCCTCTGCTTTTTTTTTCCCAAAAAACCTATGAAAAGTACCCACCGTTTTGCTAACAACACCCTCCCCCCCCAAATCACAGTACTAAAATATTTCCCTATACATAATAACTTTTGGGGCCCTTCATCACCCCTTCTTCCCCATTCGAAATAGACGCACAAACATATATTTGGATTCATATCTGCCGCCGGGCTCAACCATCACTTTTTTCGCCTTTTTACGTATTTTGAATTCCCCTTTTCATTTGATTGTCCATTTTTCTCCAAAAGTTAAAAGGTCACTTTTGCTCCTAATCTATTTTTTGGTTACCGACCAATAAAAAAATTAAAGATTTAATTTCTATTTCCCCAATGTTCTATATCCCAATTCCTGATTTACCCGGTTTTGGCACAAACCCCTTGTTTAAATTTTTTTTTTTTTTGTATGTTTTAAGAATTTCAACCTTTTTTCAAAATATTTTACACCGAATAAAAATGATTTTTTTATTCATCCCATGCCGCACGGCGCGAAACAGATTTTACGCCCCGATCTCTCCATTTACACAATGGACAAGTACTCCCTCTGATTGGCCCAATAGCCAAGCCTCCCAGTTTGCCAATCACCCCTTTCCTGCCTTTTTTTTATTTTTTAAATTTTCCCCCCTTTTTCCCTTATTGTCCAACTCTCCATAGCAAAAATGGGACCTTCGCTCCATTCGATTGGTTGGTTTATGCCGACCCAAAGAAAAATTTTTTACAGAATTTGAATTACTTATTCCCGGGAAAATTTTGAATACCCCAATTTCCCCATGTTTCCCGGGCTTGGCGACAAACCCCCTTTTTAGGGGTTTGATTATTTTTTTTATAAATTCAGCTTTTTTCAATAAATTTTTACACCTAATAAAAATGATTTTTTTATTCTACTCCATGCCGCAC
>JAODAL010031096.1:0-48947 GCA_025379985.1 Phyllomedusa bahiana | reverse complement strand
GAATGTGACGCATAAAGTTTATACCGATCCATGCCAATTTCAAACTGGCGAGATAAATTTTGCTACATGTTTTGGCGCATGTTTTTGTCTCTCAGTGGGAAACATTTATAAAGTGCTGGGGATATTTCATAATATTGAGAATGCACAAAACCTACTGAGAAGTACATGCTTGTCTGAAATAGTTTTCATACTGTTACTTAATACAGTTTTAAGGCCCTTGGGTTGCAACAGTATAGCAGGTTAGAATTTGAAGTGGATTCACACTCATAAAAGGGGATTTACACACATAGAATAGGATTCTTTACTGTAAGAACAGTGAGATTATGGAACTCTTTGCCAGCAAACTTAATAAAAAAGTTTAAAAGGTGACTGTATGATTTCAAAGCTTTTATAGTACTATAAGTTATACTTACTAGATTTCTGAAGAAGGGTTGTTGATTTGGAGATTTATATTGATTGCCAGATTTGAAGTCAGAAAAGAAATGTTTTCCCTAAAATGAGGACCATTGATTTTTCCCTTCTGAAGGTTTTTTGCTTTAATCTGGATCAACACTGCAGGATATTAGACTGAACTAAATGGTTGTACATCTTTTTTCAGTCTTACAACTTATGTAAGACTATGCAAGGTATTGTTCTTATTAGGAATCCTGACAAGAGGCTCCTTAGTATTGCAGTGTACAGCCATTACACATACTTTGTCAGTTGTTATGTATAGTAAGGGCCTTCAACTTTCCTATTTTACAGACAGTAGGTCGACATAAACAATCGGTGGTGCTTACAGCCCAAACCATACGGAAAATTGGCATTTACCAGAGAAAACCCCAAGTTTTGGGCAGTTTCCCAATTGGCTCCCTATGCGCTTCTGGTATGAGGTTCACACTGAGCCAGTGCAAAAAATGACAGGTCTGGGACGCGTGAAGAACATTTGCGCCTGCAACTCCTCCAAAGACCGGTTTGGCAGTGGGTCGTAATGGTATGGGGGCATTTTTTTGGTGTGGTAGCCCCGAGGTACCCTGACTGCCTTAGATACAGGATGAGATCTTAACCCCCTTTTGAATATTGCAGTTACAGTTTGGGCCTTGGTTCTTCTAACTGACAAGCTAGGGCCCATTGACTGAAGTGTGTTAGCAGTTCATGCATGATAAATGCATTGATGCTATGGACTGGTCTGCTTGCTCCCCAGACCTGAATCCAATCTAGCACATCTGGGACATCATGTCTCGTTCCATCCACCAATGCTATGTTGCACCACAGTTTGAACAGGAGTTGGTTGACTGATACTTTAATCCAGGTCTGGGAAGAAATACCTCAGGAGAACATCTGCCATCTCATCAGGAGCATGTCCAGATGTTGTAGGCACATCATACAGGCATGTGGAGGCCACACACCCCACTCAGCTTCATTTCCTCTGAAGTTGGATTAACCTGAAATTTATTTTTCAACTTTGATTTTGAGTATTATTCCAAATCCAGACTCTATGGGATATTCATTTTGATTTTAATTAATCATTTTTATGTTTTATTGTTCTCTATGTAATGAATAAATAATTGTAACTGGAATATTTCATTCATTGAGATGTGGTATTTTAGTGTTCCCTTTATTTTTTTTGAGCAATGTATAATAGTCTGGATGTCCCAACCCCCACAGCCAGCTGCTTCCCTATTGTAGCTTTCTGTGTGGGAAGGGTTGTTTCCAAGCTTTTCCGGATGCTGAATACCCAGTACAGGGGAGCTGATTGAGGACGGGCAAACAGTTAAAAAAATAAGGCAGTCCCAGGGATCCAGGGCTTGTGCCTTGTGCCTTGGATTCGTGGGACATTCTTCCAGCTGCTTGGGACTGCGGATAGAATACAGGACTGTCCCACAGGATCTGGGGTGGTTGGGACCTATACAACCCCCACCTCTCCCCATAATCCAAGGCTAGTGTTGAGCAATTGGTTGGTATCAGAGATCGATAGTCGTAGTCGGCCGTATCGATAAGGTTTTTCGATGTGAGCATCGATTAGGCGATTACCCTTAAAGTTATGAGAGAACAACACCTTCATTATTACACCCAAACAAGGCTGGAGAAGCTGAAATTAACATTCCACAAACAGTCAAATGGATACGTCTAATCTTAGGAAAAACACTTAGGTTAAAAAGTCACAGAAAAAAAGTCAAGACCTTCACTATCCCCCGTTTGTACCACAGCCTGACCCTTAAACCGCATCACCCCCAAATTAAAAGTGCCAAAGGCATATGATTTGAACCATCTCTTATTGAACTGGACATTGAATATTCCTGTACTGGGCCCCCAGATGAGCCCCAAACCGCATGACCCCCACATTTAAAAAGTGCCCGGGGAAAAGGTTTTCAACCCCATTTTAGTTTTCCCCGGAATTGACTATCCTGTCCTGGGCCCAGCTTGTGCCCCAACCCGCAGGCCCCCCCCAATTTAAAAAAATGCCGGAAAAAGGAGTCTTTAAACCCACTTTTTAGTTTCAGGGGACATTGACTATACCTGTCCGGGGCCACAGCATGACCCAGGGCCGGATTTACGTGGGTGCGGTGGGGCCCAGGCTGGCCCCCGTCATTTTAAAACCGGGTTAAAATGCCTTTATGCCAGCAACGAAAACTGTGTGTGAAGCAGAGTGCGGAAGCGGAAGTGTGAGAACCCCACCCTTCCCAGAACAGTAAATACCTGGGAGGTTTGTCCTCCGTAGATGGGGCCCAAATAATTAAAAAGGGAACTTTTCCCAAACCCTTTTTGGAACCCCTTTTTTTTTTCTCAACTGCGGGGGAAAATGGTCTCTGAAATTTGTTCTCTGCCCGTGTCCATACCCCATGTCTCTGAATAACCCCACACTGGTCAATTTTTTCCTGTACCCCCTTGTACAATTCAGGGGAAATTTTTTTAAACCACTATTTTGTACATGCAAGTTTTTTAGTATTTAATTCTAGAAAACACTTTTTTAAAATGGATGGAACCCCACCATGTCTTTTTTCTTTTTTTTCTTGTATTAAATGGGTTGTCTCAATGGGGTTTGATAGCTATGTTAAAGATTTTGCAAAAACAAGTCATTTTGCAATAGTGCCATTAACATGTCCTCCCTTTTCCTGTTTCTGACAGCACCATCACCCTTGACCACTCTTGAAAATTTGGGGAAGAACAAAGTCTGTTAAAAACAAAATTTTTTAGAATGGACTGTAGTATAGCTGCATGCCGCAAAATCCCCCCAAAAATTAAAAAGCAGACCCTTGACCATTTTGGACATTGTGAAGAACAAATGTTGTTAGAAACAACATTTTTTAAAATAGGCCCCTTAGTATGCTGCTTTTTTAAACCCAAAAATTTCCCCCCCAAAAATTCAAAGCATGACCTTGAGCCATTTGGCAATTGTGAAGAAAAAATTTCCCCTTTAGAAACAAATTTTTTAATAGGACCTTAGTTTTGCTGATTCAAGCAAAACCCCCCCAAAAAAATTAAAAGTTTTACCCCACTTTAAATTGTGAAGAAAAAATGCTTTAAAAACAACATTTTTTAAAGGCCCTGATATTGTGATTTCAACAAAATGCCCCCAAAAAATTAAAATTTGCCCCTTCCACCACATTAAAAATTGTGAGGGGAAAGCCCCCTTGAAGCCACATTTTTGTTTCCCAAAGGACCAAATTATAGCTGATTACAGCAACATGACCCCAAAACTATTGACAATGCAAAAAAAAATTCTTAAGATAAATGAGTAAAAGGAATAGGTGTTGTCATGAAACCTTGTGTCTTTTACAGTCCCTCACAGAAAAAACCCGCAAAATGAACTGTTGGGGGAAAAAAAATAAAAATTGCAGTAAGAAATGATCATTTTAAAAAAAAGTTTTCAAAGGGCCCTTTCGTTTGAAAAGGAATGTGAAGTAGACCGGGAACTAATCGGTGACCTGGCAATTGGGGCCAAAAAATCACGAGATCCATGCCTGTTATCTTGATGAAAGTCAAAGATCCACATTATCTGTGGAAAGCCGGTGGTTTGTCTGTAATGACTCCCCCCTGTGCTGAAGGTCCCCCCCTCAATAGACGCTGGCTGCTGGGGGGACAAACACCCCCTTGGCGTGATGAGCCCGTCGGGCCCCTTTGTCATTTTGGATACCCCGAAGTTTTTGGGCCCGGAACACATCAAAAACATCGGGTTGAACGCGATAGCGTGCACCATGTCTTAATGATCCGTGTGTTGGGTGTGTGCCCTGCATTGCAGCTTGGGAGGTGGTAAACAAAATTGCCAGAGGTCCCCTTTGGCGCTGCCACCTTGCCCGCTGCTGCCGACGCCTCTTGGCACTTACTGCTGTCAGTGCGGTTGTTCCCCCGTAATTTGGGGAACGTGAAGCAGATGCAACAGATGTCTCCATTGATCAATCAGAAATCTCCCTTTCCTGCATTTTACTCTCTATTTGGGTGGGGGGGGAAGGGAAAGTGCTGATTTTTTTTTTTTACCGGGGATCCAGGAGGGGGGCCCCCGTAACTGTTGTTCATTTTGATGGCCTTAATGCGAGGATCAGTTGGAGGAAATGGACTCCAAGCACTCAGTGAAGATGGAGCCTTGATTTCCCAAACCCCTGGGGCGAGGGGCATAGCAAACTGATCTTCCTTCTTTTCCCCCTCCGCCTCAAATTCGCCCAACCTCTTTCCCAAAGGGGGGACGTCGGTAAAATCGGGGTCTGGAATTACCCCCCCCTCCTCCTCCTCCGCTGCCCCCGGCACAGCTTCAAACAGCCCCGACTTGCCTGAGATGATGACCCCGGAGTGATGCGCCACCTTGCACTAGCCCCGGACCCCCCCAAACCCCTGCCTAATGAAGACCGATAAATTGTGAAACTGTCGGGGCCCTTGTGGATTTGACGGAGAGAAAGGCTCCGTGTCCGCATCTGTGTCCGTCTCCTCCTCCGTCGCTGGCGGGACCTGTTGTTTCAGAGTGTCCAACGATCGTTCCAGAACTAAGATCACCACAATGCTCATGATGACAAGGGCATTGTCCGCACTGACCATTTTGGTGGCTTCTTCAAAACTGGCAAGGATGGTGCAGAGCTCTTTCACCTGCCTCCACTCTCGGTGGTTCAACACCCCGAGGTCCGTACCGCTGCTTGTCAGGCCATGTGTCACTTCGTAATGCGTAATGGCATTGCGCTGCTGCCACAATCGCTGGAGCATGTGGAGGGTGGAATTCCAGCGTGTTGCCACGTCAACAATGAGACGGTTGACGGGGAGGCCGAGCTGACGCTGCAACGCAGCCAGGCGGGACGAAGCAGGGTGCGAACGGCGGAAGTGCGAACTCAGACCTCGAGCCTTCTTCAGCAGGCAGTCCAGACCCGGGTTGCTCTTTAGAATTTTCTGGACGACAAGGTTCATGACATGTGCCAGGCAAGGGATGTGCTCCAGCCTACCGATCTTAAGGGCGGCCAGCAGATTTCGCCCGTTATCGCACACCACCTTGCCTGGCACAATGTTCTTGTCACCCAGCCAGCGCTCGGTCTCGTTGCTTAGAGCCGTCCACAGCTCCTGACCTGTGTGTGGACGGTATACAAGACAGATAAATTTCAACACGGCTGGTGTTCTCTGGGCACGTGATGGCCACCAGAGGACCTTGGGGGAAAGAGCCTGCACCATCCCTGCGGTTTTGAAGGAGCGTGCGCAGAGCCTGAGAGCACCGTCACCCCAGAGACATACACCAGTTCACCCATGAGCTGTCACAGAGGAAATAGCGGCCTTGGTGCCGTGCTTAATAGTCCATGTGTCAGTGGTGGAGATGGGATTTTCCGGACACAGATGTAGGCCAACGCGCTTCTGAAATTTAGATGAACAGCGTGGGCTGGCCCAGGCAGGACAGCTTTTATGGCAAAGACTCCAATGCCTGCTCCGGCATCTGGTATTGAGGGGCAGGCGGAGGGCCATGACGTGGCGGGAACCCATCTGTGTCCACCAGTGGAAACGGCAACATTTCCAAGGCCAAAAAGCCTGGCAATGCCGACATTCAGGCCTTTTGGCTTTGGGATGGTTTGGGTTAAAGTGTTTCTTCTGCATACAACCTGGGAAGACAGAAGGCTGGCTGCTTAGGACTGGCCGCTGTACGGAGTTTGAGGTCGTCAAAAACTGGCGGGAAGGAGAAGGGGTAGGATGGGTCTCTGGTAGGTTGCTGGTGGTACTCGGGCGACGGTGGGAGGCTGAACCGGACGGCTGATCCATGATCTTGACTCTGAGAGACATGGGCAGCTGAGGAACGCTTGGTGGTGGCGGTGGAGGAGGAGGCGGAGACAGAGGTGTGACAGTGGTTCGGAGGGCCAGGCGTCGGGATCTGGCCTTTTTTGGCCAAGTGTTCCCTCCATTTCTATCATGCATTGCTTGATTGTGACTAGACATGTTGGTTGGTGGTTAACCACTTAACGTTCTTGCCCTACTTATGCGTTTTCGGCAAAGGGCGGCTTATGACATCGTGGGTGATTCAGAGGCCTTGCTCAAAATAAGGCCCAGGATTGAGAGGTCCTGGACATTTTTGACGGCGATATCAGACGGTGGAGCGGGGTTTGCGACTGACCGTGGCTGGCGGAATCTTATCAGCGGACTTCTGCGGCCGACCCCCCCAACTCCGCCCTCTCCCTTTTTTGTGGCGGGACCCGTATGACACTTAACCCCATCGTCTTCATCCTCATCCACTGATAAAAGCGGCTCGCAAGAAAATTCTGCGGCTGGGAAAAGACCAGGATGTCCGCAATGATCGTCATCATCATCATCATCAACACAGTGACTTGGTCGTCCTGTGACTTTCTGCATACAGAAGCTGCGGGATTACAAGCAGGGGCACTGCAAGGCATTGCCGACCGCCCGGGATTTTTGCCGAGTGACCGTCTGCCTTCTCACCTCCTCTGATGGCATCAGTAAATCTGGGCGTCAGAGCAGACTAAATATCCTCATGTCTTTTAACATGCCTGCTGACCCCACCGATTTTGTCATCAAAGAGGTCTTAAGACAATGGATTATCCACAGTGGTGTTTACACGAGTTGACAATTTGGGCTGCTTCATGTTGGACGGATGCTGATGTTGCTGAATGCACGGAACGTTTGTGGCGTGACTGCGTCGGAGGGCGAGGTGGTAAGACTGCTAGATGCAGGTTGCATTACCACTGAGAAGGACAGATTGGCGATGATGTTCGTTACTTAGATACGACAGGGCCCTGACCCAGTGTTGACAGGCCTGACGGTCCTGCAAAGCTGACGAATCCGCTGGCATGCGTGTTGTCGCCGCACTGATGGTGCACCTTCTAATCGTACCTCTACCCTCCATTGCTACCCCCCTCTTTGCTCGCTTACCACCTGCATTTCGCTCCATGTTCAGAAATATAAAAATTTGGAAAGGTATGGAATCAGTTTTTGGAAAGTCTCTCTATTAAAGCCGGCAAATATCACACTATTCTCAATCCTTCTAATCAAAACAAAATTGCTGGATTCTAAGTTAACTGCAGGTGTCTATCAAAAAAATCTGGACCTGGAAAAGTCAAAAAAAACAAGTATCAGTTATGTTTTGGTTATAAATAAACTGTATTTTTGCACCTTTTCAATTCACCTGTGTGATTTAGAATTGCTGTTTTAATATTTACCGTAGATGCTGCGTCAATGAACATGCTTGGGGTGCAAAAGTCAAAAAACACGTAAATGTTATGTTTTGTATATTAAACGGTATTTTTTGCACCTTTCAATTCACCTGTGTGAGAATATAGAATTGCTGTTTTAAGATTTAGTAGATTGCTGGTCAATGAACAATTGCTGGGTGAGCAAAAGTCAAAAACAGTAACTGTTATGTTTTGATATAATAATACAGGTATTTTTGCACCTTTCAATTCTCCTGTGGTGGAATATAGAATTGCTGTTTTAAGATTTACGTGGATGCTGCGTCAATAAACAATGTTGGGTGCGCAAAAAAGTCATAAACACGTATCTGTGATGTTTGGTATAATAAACTGTATTTTTTGCACATTTCATACACCTCGTGGTGAATATTGAAATTGCTGTTTAAGTTTTAACCTATATGCTGCCGTCATTGAACAATGATGGGTGTGCAAAAGCAAAAAAACACAACGTAACTATGTTTTGTTTTGGATATAATAAACGGTATATTTTTGCACCTTTCCAATTCACCTGTGGTGAATATAGAAATTGCTGTTTTAAGATTTATCGTAGATGCTGCGTATCACATTAACAATTGTGGTGCGCAAAGTCAAAAACACCTAACTGTTATGTTTTGATATAATAACGGTATTTTTTGCACCTTTCAATTACCTGTGGTTGAATATTAGAATTGCTGTTTAAGATTTACGTAGAATGCTGCGTATATGAACAATGTTGGGTGCGCAAAAAGTCAAAAAAACACGTAAACTGTTATGCTTTTATGGTATAATATAACGATATTTTTTGCACCTTTCACATTCACATGAGGTTGAATATAGAATTTGCTGTTTTAAAGATTTTACGTAGTTGCTGCGTCCAATGAACAATGCTGGGTGTGCAAAAGTCAAAAAACACGTTACCCCCAACTACGTAACTGTATGTTTTGATTATAATAAACTGGTATTTTTTGGCACCTTTCATTCAACCTGTGGTTGAATATTGAATTGCTGTTTTTAATTTTTACGTAGATGCTGCGTCAATGAACAAATGCTGGTGTGCAAAGTCAAAAAACACGTAAACTGTTATGTTTAGATATAATCAAACGGTATTTTTTTGCACCTTTCAATTCACCTGTGGTGAATATAGAATTGGCTGTTTTAAGATTTACGTAGATGCTGCGTAAATGAACAATGCGGGGGTGTGCAAAAGTCAAAAAAACGTAACTGTTATTTTTTGGGTAAAATAAACAGGTATTTTTTGCACCTTTAAATTTCCCACCTGGGGGAAAATATAGAATTGTTTTTTTTTTAAGATTTACTTTAGATGCTGCGGTCAATAAACCCAATGGGGGTGCGAAAAAAGCCCAAAAAAACACGTAACTGTTATTTTTTTGGGTATAATAAACGATATTTTTTGAACCTTTAAATTTCACCTGTGGTGAATTTTAAAAATTCCCCTGTTTTAAAGATTTACGTAGATGCGGCAATGAAAAAAGGTTTGGGTGGGGCAAAAGTCAAAAAACCCCAAAACTGTTAGGGTTTTGAATTATAAAAGGGTTTTTTTGTGCACCTTTAAATTTCACCTGTGGTAAATTATAGAATTGCTTTTTTTAAGATTTACGAATGTGCTTTCAAGAAAAATTTGCGGGGTGTGAAAAAGTCAAAAAAACACGTAACTGTTATTTTTTTGATATAAAAAAACCCCCGGTTTTTTTTGCACCTTTCTTATTCCCCCCCCCCCCCCCCCAAACCTTTGGTGAAAAATAAAATTTCCCTTTTTAAGTTTTACTTTGGGATGTTTCGTCAATGAAACAATGTTTGGGTTTGCGCAAAAGTAAAAAAAACACGAAAATTGTGAGGTTTTCGTACGATACCGGTATTTTTGGGGCCAAACAAAAAACCCCTGTGCTGCTTTACAAGATTGCTGGAATTGAAATTTTTAAGTGCAAGGTGGTATTTAAAACAGTCCCCGGTTTTAATGGGTAAAATTGACAACTATCTAAAAAGGGATAATGATAATAAAAGTGGAGTTTTGCGCAAACAAAGAGCCCCTGCAGTTATAGAAATGATTTTTTATCCAATAAAAGTTCAGGGCCCAAATATCCAGGAAATATTTCAATAGCAAACTTTAAAAATAAAGTATTCCCCATCCCATGTCTCCTAAGTCGGGGAAATTTTTTCCCATGTTCTTTTATAGAAGAGTTTGCTGTGTTCGCCCCGGGGGGGCCCTCCCCCCCCCGCCCCCACCCCGTGAATTTACGCGTAGATGCTGCTTTAAATTCTCTAGCAAACTACAAAAAAATTTAAAATCTCAATTAACTAAATTGGAAGGATCACAGCTAATTTGTGGGGTTTCTCTGTACGAAATAGACTTTTTTCGTAAAGCTTTTGGCCACGGGCGAGCGCAGGTCCTCCCTATTAGAGTGGAGAATGAGGCTGAAAGAAACGCTTTTTTATGAAAAAACAGGTCATGTGATTTTTTCCAAGCCAATCGCAACCATACACATCCCGTCATGATCGCAACCCCTTTCCCCTGCTTATTCTGAAATTGATTTGTGGCCGCCAAAATTACGGAAGCGCCGAAAAAGGGCGCGATCTTAATAGATGATCCCAGATTTTTAACCTTAATTATGCATGTCTGGAATTTCGATCACCATAAAAACCTTCCGATTTAAAACTTTGTCGTAAAAATCGTAAAACACAAAAAAAGACCTTTACATGTAAAACAAGTTGTCACAATCACGGTGATGAATTTTAACACGGACTAAAAAGAAAGACAGGGGGAGGTGGTGTTGTTGGAAAAAATTCCCGTTACCCAAGGGGGAAAAGCAATTGTAAAATATATTAAATCAGTTTTAAAATTTAAACCTGCTGGGCCTTAGTCATAAATTTAGGACCCAATAAGCCCTCTGAGCCTGAATCTTTTTAACCAATCTCCCCCTGAGGGGGTGTTCTACTAATTCAATGCCAAAAAATTTGAAATTGCTGTTTTTTCCCCATGAAATTCTTAAATTTTTGGCAGCACCGACATGTGCCCCCTGTGTTTATTGATACTCGCTATGTGTTCCTGTTTTGCGATTTTTTTATTTTTCTGTAGTGCTGCCAACATATTTTTTGTTGACATATCAATTCATAATTACACGCATTATGGCTGTTAAATTTGGGGAATTTTCTTGATTGGAAATTTTTAGTAGATCTGCAGCTGAAGGTAGTTTTTTTGGTACTTTTTTGCAGCGGGTACCCCCACATTTAAAAAAACCCGTTTGAGAAACCCAAGTTTTTTGAAGGGCTGTGGTTTAGGACGCTAGGTGCTGTATTGGACTGGGGGATCTGTGTCAAAGGCTAGGGGGTGACTGGGGGGGGGTGCGTATTGAGGCTGGGGGTGCTGTTCTGAGGTGGGGGTGTGTGTCGGGGGGGTGCGTATCTAGGCTGGGGGTGCTGGTCTGGGGTAGAGGGGCTGTATTGAGGCTGGGGGTGCTGGTTTTGGGGCTAGAGGTGCGTGCTGAGGCTGGAGGTGCTGTATCGAGGCAGGGAGCTGTATTTGAGGTTAGGGTGTTGTATCTAAAGCGGAGGTTGTTTTGAGGCTGGGGGCTGTATCTGAGGCTGGGGGTGCTGTATTGGAGGCTGGAGGTGCTGTGTCTGAGGGTAGGTATGCTGTATCTCAGGCTGGGAGTGCTGTATGTGAGGCTGGGGGTGCACCCCTGAGATAGGGTGCTGTACTGAGATGGGGTGCTGTGTCTGGGCTTGGGGTTGCGTTCTGAGGCTGGGGGTGCTGTGTCTGAGGTGGGGGTGTGTATCTGAGGTGGGGGTGCGTGTTGAGGTAGAGGTGCTGTACTGGGCTGGGGGTGCTGTATTTAGGCTAGGGGTGCTGTTCTGAGGTTGGGCGCTGTGTCTGGGTGGGGGTCCTGTGTTGAGGGGGGGTGCTGTATCTGAGGTAGGGGTGCTGTATTGAGGGTGGTGCTGTATAAAAAAACTAAGTTGTTGTGTCTGGGGGCTAGAGGTGCTGTTATAGTAAGGTGTGTATCTGAGGCGGGGGGGTGCTGTGTTGGGGTAGAGGTGCTGATCTGAGGCTGGGAGGGGGGGTTGAGGTAAGGTGCTGTAAACTGGGGGTGGAGGTGCGTTTGGGGGCTGGGGGTGCTGTATCTGAGGTTAGGGGTGCTGTATCTGAGGCTGGAGGTGCTGTATCTGAGGCTGGAGGGCTGTATCTGAGGTTGTGGGTGCTGTATTGGAGGATGGAGGGGGCTGGTTGAGGGTAGGTATGCGTACTAGGTGGGAGTGAATTTTAAGGCGGGGGGTGCTCTATCTGAGACTAGGGTGCTGTTTTGAGATTTGGGGTGCGGGCAAAAACTGTTCTAAGGTTTTTTTTTCCTTATCTTTTTTCTTTGGGGGTGCTGTTTGGCGGGGGGGCTTTTTGGGGGGGGGTTGCTGTATCGAGGCGGGGGTTTTCTGTTCTGAGGCTAGGGGTCTGTTTGGTTTTGGGGGGGCTGTTTTGAGGCTAGGGGGTGTACGAGGTTGGGGGTGCTGGTTGGGTGGGGTGTGATTTGGGGGCGGGGGGGTGCTTATCTGGCCTAGGGGGGGCGTGTCGGGCGGAGGTGCTGTATCTGATCTGGGGGCTGTATTGAGGGGGGGGGTTGCTTATTGGAGGCTGGAGGTGCTATGTCTGAGTGTAGGTATGCTGTATCTCAGGCTGGGAGTGCTGTATTTGAGGCTGGGGGTGCTCTATCTGAGACTAGAGGTGCTGTATCTGAGACTGGGGGTGCTGTGTCTAAGGCTAGGGGTGCTTATCTGAGGCTGGGGGTGTGACTGAGGCTGGGGTGTGGGCAGGCTGGGGGTTTGTGTATTCGGGGTTGCTGTGTCTGGGTAGGGGTGCTGTATCTGAGGCTGGGGTGCTGTATCGGGCAAAAGGGTCTGTATCTGAGGCTAGGGGTGCTGTATTGAGCGGGGTGCTGTATTGAGGAAAGGGGTGTGTGTCTGGGTTTGGGGTGCTTATTGAGGCGGGGGTCTGATCTGAGGTCGGGGTGCTGTATTAGGGGGGGGTTGCTGTGTCTAGGCTGGGGGCGTATCTGAGGCTGGGGGTGCTGCTTTGAGGCTGGGAGTGCTGTTCGAGGCTCGGGGGTGTATCTGAGGTGGCGGGCTGATCTGGGCTGGGTCTGTTTCTGGGGCTCGGGGTGCGTATTGAGGCTGGGGGGTCTTTGTCTGAGGTAGGGTGTGATCTGAGGTGGCGTGCTGCATCTGAGGTAGGGGTGCGTGTCGAGGCTGGTGTGCTGTGTCTGAGGTGGGGTTCTGTATTGAGGGGGGTGCGTACTGGGGCTGGTGGTGGGTCTGGGGTAGGGATGCTGTATCTGAGGCGGGAGTGCGTACTGAGGCTGGGGGTGTATCTGGGGCTAGAGTGCGTTTCTGAGGCTGAGGTGCTGTCTCTGTGGCTGGGGTGGTGTCAAGGTGGGGTGCTGTATCAGAGGCTGGGAGTGCTGTATCAGAGGCTGGGGGTGCGATCTGAGGTAAGGGCTGTATTTGAGGGGGGGGTCCCTGTGCTAAGGCTGGGGGGTGCTGTATCTGAGGCTGGGAGGCTGTATTGAGGGGGGTGCTGTGTCTGAGGCTGGGGGTGCTGTATGTGAGGCTTGGGGTGCCGTGTCTGGGGCTGGGGGTGCTGTATCTGAGGCAGGGGCGTTGCTAGTGTCCCAAAACATCCGGGGCCCGGGCCCTGTGTTAAGTTTTGCTCAAAAGGGGGGGTTCACACGGCTTTTTTTACACGCCCCTAACCGGGCATGGTTTTTAAGAGAAAAAACTGTGGCCGCGGTCCTCTGAAGCCCCACTAATATTTATTCTCCCCAAGAACAGGTAATCGTTGTCTCATGAAGCTATAGTTACCATAATTGGCCTGTACTTGGGGTGTATTGAGGCAATTACCCCCCAAAAAGTACTTACCAACATTACTTATGTGAAACATACACGTGTATTTGTGGGGGGTAATGGCTTAAAGCGGCCCAAAATGCGCCCCCCCAAAAACGGTTTAAAAATTTAGCGGTGGGGCCCAGGGGTTAGCTGCTGTTTTCCCTGCACATAGAAAAAGCCCCTAAAAAAAAAGTGACCCGCCGCTTCTTTGGGGGAAAGTGAAAATGGAGGGAGGTGGGCCGGGGGCGCGCGAAAATTTCGCATGGGAGCACGTACTTTCAACAGCAGGGGCATACGGTGCCACAGGTACTGCCACTATACGCTGTGAACATACCCTTTGGGGAGTACAACGTGTGTTTGGAAGTACATGCTGTTCAGCCGTACTTTCAAGCACAGGGGGTCCAGTCCCCTTCACCTCCACTTTAGCGCCGCGAAGAAGTGAGTACTTCTCTCCCCCGGTGTCAATAATGTGTTTGTACGCCGGGGGGACGAGATGTAATTCAAGCTCTCTGTGAAACTATGAAATTTCATAAATTTTGGCGCCATTGTGGGGTATTGAAGCGCAAATTTCGCCACGAAATGCGCCCCCGGTTTTCGAGTGTGAAAAATACCTTTGTCTGGCTGCGCAGCTAAAATCAAAAAGCAACCCCCGACAAAAGACAAGTATAAAAAATGATTTCAATAGATTTTTATCAGGTTGTGTTTACATTTAAGGTATGTTCCAGACTTATTGCGGTAATCCAAGTTCTCATAGAAACTACCTCCTCCCCCCTGCGTACAATACGATCTATTGTATGCATAGGGAGATAAGTGCATGTCAAGCATGTTTATGGGGCCGGCGGGTGTTTGCCCCCCTCTCCACCCCCCGTGCTTGAGAAGACGTGCGATACGCGAGTCCCGAAGCACCATGTATTGCGGCGGTACCGTACACGTCAAATAACCGTGTGAACATACCCAAGGGACACACAGGGAGGATTATGTTTTACTGATGGAAAAAGGTGATATTGTGGATATGTTGTGTATACACCCAATATACATACACACACATACAATGCAACAACACCACACCCACACCCCGGGCGCCGCCCACTACGATCTCCTGCTTTTTCAATTTCAAAAGTTGGAAAATATGACATACCCACAGACATCTATACAAGAAATCACACATAATACACAAAAAAACAATACTACACAAAAGCATACAATACATTCCAGTACAGTTCACATTCAGAACATTTTTTGTCTCCCCTTATTACACACTTAGAATTATTTTTCACACTGAGGTCCTCACTCACTTTTGTCCTTTTTGCGGTTGGTCCAGGCGAGTAAGGGACGCAGGGGGCGGGCCTCTCACGGCCGGACAGCGCGCTGCTTCCAGACTCCCTTTAAGGTGAGCAGCCGGCGCCCCCCCTCCCCCATGAGTCCTGTCATCCGGGCAGTGCCCTTCCCCTCCCCGCCTGCACATGCTACTGCTCTCTAACTTTGGTGCGTCCAGGGGGCGCACACACAGTGGAACAGCTTGCGGTCTACAGGTCACAGTAATGACCTGGGGAAACCCGGTTCTGAGACTGGGGGACGGGAGTCTGGTCCGGGCTCGTGCCCCGAAAAAACCCACCTACGACGCCCCTGATCTAGGCTGGGGGTGTTGTATTGAGGCGAGGGTGTACTGAGGCAGGGGTGCTATATCTGAGGTTGGGGGTGCTGATTGAGGCGGGGGGGCTGTATCTGAGGTGGGGGTGCAGTGTCTGAGGGTGGGGGGGCTTTTTCTGAGGGGGGGTACGTATCTGAGGCTGGGGGGTGCTGTTTCTGGGCTGGAGGTCTGGTCTGAGGGTGGGATGTGTATCTGAGGCTGGGGTTGTGTATTAGGTGGGGGGTGTATTGAGGCGGGGGTGCTTTTTCGAGGGCTAGAGGTGCGTATGAGGTTGCAGGTGCTGTTCTTTTGGGGTAGGGGTGCTGGTTCTGGGGTGGTGGGGGGGGTGATGGGGTGGAAATTCACGGGGGGGGGGGGGGGGCCCGACTTTAGCTGGGATGGGGCCCTGAAATTTTTGATGGCGGCCTGTTGCTGCCCCAAGGTACTGCCCCCTAATTGGTCGAACTGGAACCCCAGTTTCCCCCCTGTCTGTTCCCCATTGCCATGTTTCCCCGCCCCAATGGGACTGCCCCCTAGTAGTTGAACCAGAACCTCATGTTCCCCACTGCCACGTTCCGCGCCAGCAATGGGAATGCCGCCTAAACTTTTCGAAACCCCGGGAACCTCCATGTTCCCCCCAGCATGTTCCGCTGCCGCAAAGGTCCCGCCAAAATTGGTCAAAAGGAAACCCCAATATTTTCCACTGCCTTTCTCGCTGCCAGCAATGGTTTCTGCCCCCTAAAGTGGTTGAACCCAAAACCCCCATGTTCCCCACTCCCCTGTACTCCGCCACCAATGGTACTGCTGCCTAATGTGGTCAAACCAGAACTTCCATGTTCCCCACTGCCCCTTTCCCCACTGCCAGCAATGGTAATACCGCCAAATCTTGTCGAACCGGAACCTCCATGTTCCCCACTGCCAAGTTCTCTCCGCCAGCAATGGTAATGCCGCCTAATCTTGTTGAACCATAACCTTCATATTCCCCGCTGCCATGTTCTCGCTGCCACCAGTGGTACTGCCACCTCATGTGGTCGAACCAGAACCTCCATGTTCCCCACTGCCGTGTTCTTGCTGCCAGCACTGGTAATGCCGCCTAATCTTGTTGAATTGTAACCTCCATGGTCCCCACTGCCATGTTCTCGCTGCCACAAATGGTACTGTTGTGGATGGAAACTAAGGTTATATATGTGTGATCCTTTGTGTCTCCATTTTAATGTATTAGTTAGTATAACACCACATATGCCTTTATATTATGGCACGTAAGAGCTGCCTGTATAGCTCTTGTGTCTAATGTGTTTACATATTATGCTTATAGAGTAAATTTCCGTATAATCCAAGATGGCGCCTCCTTCGAGTACTACACCCCCAGTTCGGATATTCCTAAAGGCTATCCTTCAAAAGTATAAAAACCTGCCATTTTGAGAATATAGACAGAAAGTGTATTCACAGCAACAAGGCATGTTGTGATTTTCTTTCTCGGTGCACCTTTACTTGTCCTAGGACCTCCATGTTCCCCACTACCACGTTCTTGCTGCCAGCAATGGTAATGCCGCCAAATCTTGTCGAACCATAACCTCCATGTTCCCCACTGCCATGTTCTCTCTGTCACCAATGGTACTGTTGCCTTATGTGATTGAACCAGAACCTCCATGTTCCCCACTGCCATGTTCTCTCTGCCACCAATGTTATTTCCGCCTAATGTGGTCGAACCGGAACCTCCATGTTCCCCACTGCTATGTTCACCACTGCCATGTTCTCGCTGCCAGCAATGGTAACGCCCCCAAATCTTTTCGAACCGGAAACTCCATGTTCCCCACTACAATGTTCTCACTGCCACCAATGGTACTGCCGCTTAATGTGGTCGAACCGTACCCTCCATGTTCCTCACTGCCATGTTCTCACTGCCACCAATGGTATTGCCGTCTAATATAGTCCACTGCACCTTCTATAGCTACGCCACTGCTTGCAAGCTGTTTTCCTCATCTTTTCAGTTAGACACTGAAAGGAATGATGTATTTTAGCCTCTGAATTTTTTCCTGTCACTATAAGAGCCAAATTTCCTTCACTAAGATGTTCCTTGTATCCAGTTTACTGTTATGGATGGTAGTTCCAGCTTCTCCATCAATATACAAAGCATTTATACAAACATCGTTGTGTAGGTGGTGATCGAAGGTCCCTCTTCGCATGAACATCAAAAAATAGCAATAAACCACCTATGCATCGAATATCCTCAATATTTCTTTCAAAAAATATTCATCTATCTTCATGAAACAATCATGTTTATTCTTATCTTTTAAAAAAAAACAAAAACGTATTTTTAGACACAACTAGAACAGTAAGATCAGAATTATGGCATTTTAAATTCAGAACAGTCTTACTTGCTGTCACATTGGAGCAGACATGCTACTGAGGAAAGATGTCGTCAGCTACTAACTCCCAAGCCTAAGCATTGTAAGAAATCTATGTTTTATGAAGATATATGAATATTTTTTAAGGAAATATGGAGAAAATTCGATGAATAGGTGGTTTATTGCTATTTTTTTTAATTCCAGCTTCTCCTCGCCTGTATAGGTATAAAATTTAACCTGAACATCTTCTCCCATTGACTTTAATGGGGTTTGAATTCGAGTTCAAAGTTCGAATTGTAGTTCGACCTGAACGACTTAAAATTCTAGGTTCGACTCGAACTCGAACATTTTTGGGTTCGCTCATCACTACTCATGACTAGTGTTGAGCGATTTTTATTGACAAAGTTGAAATCGGCAAGGTTTTTATGGTGATCGAAATTTCCAGATCATGCGATAATTAAGGTTAAAATCTGTGAATCATCTATTAAGATCGCGCCTTTTTCGGCGCTTCCTGTAATTTTGGCGGCCAGCAAATGAGATTACAGAATAGAGCAGGGTGGATGTGTGTGCGACGTCATGACTGGGATGTGTATGGTTGCGATTGGCTGGAAAATCACATGACTCGTTTTACATAGAACAGCGTTTCCCGTTTCAGCCTCAGTGTCTCTCAGCGTCTCATAGGGATAGAACCTGCGCTTCGCCTGTGGCCAAACAGCTCAGCGAAATTAGTCTATTTCTGCACAGAGAAACCCCCTACTATTAGCTGTGATCCTTCCAATTTAGTTAGATTAGAGATTTGAACATTTTATGTAGTTAGCTAGAGAATTTTAAAGCAGCTTTTACCGCTGTAAATTCACGGGGGTGGGAGCGGGGGGGGGCCCCCCCAGGGGCGAACACAGACAAGCTCTATCTATAAAGAACACTGGATAAAGTTCACCAAGACTTAGTGTAGACATTGTAGTGGAATATCTTTATTATTAACAGTTTGCTATTGAAATATTTCCTGGATATTGGGGAGCCTGAATTTATATTGGTAAACATCATTTCTATTAACTGCAGGTCTCTTTTTTTGCTGCAAAACTCCACTTTTATTATCATTTTAAAACTTTTCGTTAGGTTTCCCAAATTTTCCCCCATTACCCCTGTTAATGTTGATATACCACCTTGCATTTAAAATTTACAAACCAGCAATTTGTAGACCCCGGTTGTTTGTTGCCAAAAATTTCCCCGTTTTATCGAACAAAAACATCACAAAAGTTTTTTTTGATTTTTGGGCGCACCCAGCACGTTCATTGACGCAGAACTATAAATCTTAAAAAAAGCAATTCTAAAATTAAAAAAACGGTAAAATTGAAAGGGGCAAAAAATCCCGTTTATTTTTTAAAAAAAACCATAACATTTACGTGTTTTTTGACTTTTGCGCACCCAGAAATGTTCATTGCGCAGCTTTCTACGAAAATCTTAAAAAAAAGCAATTCTATTTCCCCACGGGGGATTGAAAGGAAAAAAAAAAAAAAAAATACATTTTTTATTATATAAAAAACAAAAAATTTTTACGTGTTTTTTTTTGACTTTTGCCCACCCGCACTGTTCATTGACGCAGCATCTACTAAATTTTTAAAAAAAGGGGGGGGGGAAATTTCAATATTCCCCAAAAAGGTGAATTGAAAGTTGAAAAAAATACTTTTTTTTATATAAAAACATAACTTTAACTTTTTTTTTTTACTTTTGCGCACCCAGCACGGGTTTCATTGACGCAGATCTACTAAACCCTTAAAAAACAGCAATTCTATTTTCCCACCACAGGTGAATTAAAGGGGGAAAAAAATTCATTTAAATTATATCAAAACTTAACTTTTACTTTTTTTTTTGATTTTTGGGCGCACCCAGCACTTTTCCCATTGACGAAAGCATCTACTAAATCTTAAAACGCAAATTCTATTTTTCCCCAAACCAGGGAATTAAAAAGGTGCAAAAAAACAGTTTATTATATCAAAACAAACAGTACTTTTTTTTTTGATTTTTGGGCGCACCCACCACTGTTCATTGCCCGCAGATCTACGTAAATTTTAAAAAACAGAAATTTCCCCTTTTTTAAAACCAAAAGGTTAAATTTTAAAAAGGTGAAAAAAAATCCCTTTTTATTAAATAAAAAATTAACAGTTTTTTTTTTTTTTGACTTTGGCGCCCCCCGCACTTTTCATTGACGCCAGCATCTACGAAAATTTTTTTAAAAAACCCAATTTAATATTAAAAAAAGGGGTTAATTGAAAGGTCCCAAAAATTACATTTATTTTTAAAAACATAACATTTTACGTTTTTTTTTGACTTTTGCGCCCCCAAGCACGGGTTTCATTGACGCGGAAACTACGTAAATTTTAAAAAACAGAAAATTCTATTTTCCCACCCGGTGAATTGAAAGGTCCCAAAAATTCCCAAATTTATTATCCCCAAAACATAAAGATACTTTTTTTTGGATTTTTTGCCCAGCCCGATTTTTTTGTTTGGACCCCTTGCGTTAAATTTGAATCCAGAAATTTTTTTTTTTGATTAGGGGTTTTGGGAAAAATAGCTGTGATTTCCCCGTCTTTTTTAAAAAATTTTCCCAAAAACTTTTTCCTCCCTTTCTAAAATTTTTATTTTTTCTGAACATGGAGCGAAATGCGGTGGGAAGCGAGCAAAGGGGGGGGGTAGCACATGGAGGTAGAGGTACTTGGGGAAGGTCCCTTCCGTGCTGGGGGGGGACAACACCCTGCCAGGGATCTTTCATTGCAGACCGTAGGCCTGTCATCGTGGGTCGGGGCCCTGTGAATTAATAACAAAACATCGTCCAACCCTGTCTTTTCAGGGGTTTAAAAGGAAACCCTTTTCATCAGCAGTTTTACCCCCTCGCCCCACATCCCCGGCCCCACAAATGTCTTTTCCCAATCAAAAAACATCCTTTTCCAAACATGAAGCACCCCAAAAAGTAACTCTTTTGAAACCCCCCTTTTTGGATAATCCTTTGCCCTAAAAGACCTCTTTGTGACAAAATGCGGTTGGGGTCAGAAGGATTTTTAAAAGCCCAAGAGGGATTTAGTTTTCTTGACCCCAGTTACTGATGCCATCAGAGGGGGTTAAAAGGAAGCCGGTAAATTGGGGGAAAAAAATCCCGGGGGGTGGGCAACCCTTGCCGTCCCCCTTTGCTTGTAGCCCGCAGTTTTCCGGGTTTGCAAAAAAAGTCAGGCGACCAAGTCACCTGTGTTGTGATGATGAGTTTACGACATTGGGACCCACCCCTTGGTTTTTTTTTTCCGCAAAATTTTTGGCTTGCAAAGCGCTTCATCAGTGGACAGGGGGAAGACGAGGGGGTAGTGTCAATACGGGCCCCGGGCCAAAAAAAAGGGGAAGACCCGCGCCCCGCAAAGTCCGTGAATGTTTCCGCCACCAAAGGGTCAGCGAAAACCCCCGCCCCTCGCTTACGCCCTTTAAAAAAAGGTCCGGGGAACCTCTAAAACCCGGGGGGCCCTTTTCTTTGAGCAAGCCTCTGATTCCCCCAAGCGATGTAATTTTGCCCCCCTTTGGCCGAAACGCATAAGCAAAAGGCAAGAACCTTAGGTGGTTAACCCCCACCAACGGTCATCACATGCAGCAAATGCATGAGTTGAAAGGGGGGGGGAACCTTGGCCAAAAAGGCCGGGAACCGACGGGGGCCCCTCCAACCACTGCCCCACACCCTCTTTTTTCCGGGCCCCTCCTCCTCCGCCCCCACCAAGCGTTCCTCAGCCCCCCAATTCTTCAGAGTCATGTGGGGGAAACCCCCCCTTTCCGCTTCAGCCTCCCCGCGCCGGGAGACCCCCACCACCACCGAGCCCCACCCTACCCCTTCTCCTTCCGCCAGTTTGACGACCTCCCAACCCCGTACAGCGGGCCAGTCTAAAAGCCAGCCTTCTGTCTTCCAGGTTTGGGAAGAAGAAACATTTTAAAACCCAAACCTTCCCAAAGCCAAAAGCCTAATGTGGGCCATTGCCAGGTTTTTGGGCCCGGGGGAAAAAATGTTCCCTTTTTCCGTCTGGGGGACAAAAAGGGGGTTTTTCCGCCACGTCATGGCCCTCCCTTCCCCCCAAAAAACCAGTTTGCCGAGCAGGTTTTTCCCTTTGCCAGAAAAAAGCCGTCCCGGGCCCTGGCCGCCACGTTTTTCATCAAAAATTAAAAGCTTTGTTGTCTGCACTTTTCCCAAAAAAATTTCCATCTAAAACCACCGAAAACTTTGGATTTAAAAAGCAAGGCCAAGGCCCCCAAATTTCTTTTGACAGCTCACGGGGTGAGCTGGGGGGGATGTCTTGGGGGGCGGTGGTCTCAGCCGGCGCACGCTCTTAAAAACCGAAAGGGATGGTAAGGGGCTTTTCCCCCCCAAGGTCCTCGGGTTTGGCATCACGTGCCCAGAAAAAAGGGCCGTTTTTGAAATTAATCGGGCCGGGGAGACCGCCACACACAGGCCCAGGAGCGTGGACGGCTCTAAGCAACAGACCGAGCGGGGCGGGGTGACAAAAAACCTTGTCCAGGGCAAGGTTTGGTGTCGAAAACCCAGGGGGAAATCTGCTGGCCCCCCCTTTAAGGGATGGGTGGGCGGGAGCACATCCCTTCCTGGCACATGCCCTTGAACCTTGTCGCCCAAAATTTTTCCAAAAACAGCTCCCCCCGGGTCGGGACGGGCCGGCGGGAAGAAGGCTCGGGGTTTGATTTTCGGCCCCTTCCCGGTTCGCACCCGTTTTCGTCCCCCCTGGCGGCGTTGAAAGGTCAGCTGGGCCCCCCCGTAAACCGCCCTCATTTTTTTGACGGGCAAAGGGCTGGAATTCCACCCTCCACATGTTTCCAGCGATTGTGGCAGCGCGCAATGCCTTTAAAGCAGTACGGGGAACACTGGCCAAAACAACACGGTACGGCCCTGGGGGTGTTAAAACCAAACCGAGAGTGGAGGCGGGTGAAAGAGCTCTGACCATCCTTGCCATTTTGAAGAAGCCACCAAAATGGTCGGGTGCGGACAATGCCCTTGTCAGCATGAGCTTTGGGGTGATTTAGTTCTGGAAGACCCGTTGGACACTCTGAAAAAAACAGGTCCCGCCAGCGACGGGGAGGGGGAGGCCCACGAAGCGGACACGGACCCTTTCTCTCCGTCAAACCCAAACCCCCCCAAACCCAAGTTTCCCCCAATTTTTTTCACGGTTTAAATTAGGCAGGGGTTTTGGGGGCCAGAGCTAGTGCAAGGTGGCGCATCAGCTCCGGGGTTTGGATCATCTAAGGCAAGTCAGGGCGTGGGTTTTTAAACTGTGGCCCGGGGACAGCGGGGAGGAGGAGGAGGAGGAGGTATTCCTAGACAAAACCCATGTTACCCCACGCCCTTCCTTGGAAAGAGGTTTTGGGGGCAATTTGAGGGGGAGGAGGAAATGAGGAAGAACAGTTTGCTTGTGCCCCTCGACCCAGAAAAGGTTTTGGGGGAAAACAAGGGCCCCTCTCTCACATGAGTGCTTGGATGCTCCCAAATTTTTTCAACATGATCCTCGCTTAAGGGCCCTCAAATTGAACAACAGTTACTTTGGGGCCACCCTTTCCGGGTTCCCCCCGGGACAAAAAAAAAATCAGCACCTTTTTCCCTTTCCCCCCACCCAAATAGAGAGTAAAAAAAGCAGGAAATGGAGACCTTTCCCGATTTATCAAAATGGAGACATCTGTTTTCGTCTGGGTTCAATTCCCCAAATTCACGGTGGGAAAAACATCAGCGACGTGACAGCAGTAGAGTGCCAAGAAAAGGGTAGCGGCAGCAGAGGGAATGTTGGGAGAAGCCTAATGGGTTTACCCTGGGAATCTTTGTTTACCACCCCCACAACGCAAAACCATCCAAACACAGAGATCGCTTTTAAAATCATGGGCCACGACAAACTGCGTCTCAAAACCGATTTTTTTTTTGCATGTGTTCCGGACCCAAAGACTTCTGGGATCCAAAATGGAGAATGGCCCGAGGGTGGCTCTCACGCCCTTGAGGGTTGGGTTTTCCTGCCCAGCGCCAGCTCCCCTATCTGGCGGAAACCCTTTAAACCCAACTGGAGGAGCATTACAGACAAACGCATCCGGGTTTCCCCAGGGTAATGTGGATCGTTTGGCTTTCATCAAAATGAATCAGGCTTTGGAAACTTGGGTGTTTTTGTGGGCCCCCAAATTTCCGGGTCAAAAGATTAGGGGTTTCCAGTCTAATTCACATTTCCTTTTTAAACAGAAATGGTCCTCTTGAAAACTTTTCTTTTAAAAAGATCCTTTCTTTCTGAATTTTTATTTTCTTTTCCCCAACCCGTTAAATTTTGGGTTGGTTTTTCTTTTGAGGAGACTGTTTAAAAAACAGCAAGGTTTTTATGACAACAACCCATTCCATTTTCTCACTTTTTCCCTTTAAAAAGTTGTTGATTGGCAATGGGTTTTTGGGTCAGTTTCTGTGGAATTTCAGCAATAAAACATGGTCCCTTTTGGGAAAAGAAAAGTGCTTTTTAAGTGGCATTTTCCCCCCTCAACAATTTTTTTAAAAGTGGTGAATTTATAATTTTTAAAAATTTTTTTGGGGAATGTTCTGTGGGGATAACTAAAATTTCGTCCTTTGGAAAAGGGAAAAGGGCTTTTTAAAATGGCATTTTTTTCCCCCCACCCAATTTTTTTTTTTGGGGGCTGAGAAGTCATATTTTTTAATTTTTTTTTGGGGGATGTAGCTGTGAGATACAGCAATACTACAGGTTTCCCATTATAAAAAAAATTTTTTTTTCTAACAACATTTGTCCTTCACAATTTACCAAAGTGGCTCAAGGGTCTGCTTTGAATTTTTGGGGGGGATTTTTTCTGGGGACATGCGCTATACTACAGGGCCTATTCTAAAAAATTTTTGTTTCTAACAGCCCTTTTTCTTCACAATTGGGCCCAAAATGGGGTCAAGGGTCAAAAATTTGAATTTTTGGGGGCATTTTGGGTGTGACATGCAGCAAAACAACCCGGCCCCTTTCTAAAAAATGTTTTTCTAACAGACATTTGTTCTTCACAATTGGTTTTAGAGTGGCTCAAGGGTGATGGGGGCTGCAGAAAAAAGGAAAAAGGGGGAGGGCACGTTTAAAGGCACATTTTGCAAAAAAGACTTGTTTTTGCAAGATCTTTAAAAATTTGCCCATCAAAACCCCCCTAAAGACCCAACCCCCTTTAAACAATGAAAAAAAGAGAAACAAAGACATGGGGGGTTTTCCCTCCTATTTTAAAAATGAATTTTTTAGAATTAAAGTACTAAAAAACTTGCATGTAAAAAAATTTTGCTGTTAAAAAAAATTTTCCCCTGAATTGTACAAAAGGGGGAAAAAGGGGAAAAATTGGGCCGATGTAGGGTTTTTTCGAGGACTTGGGGGAAAAAACCGGACTAGAACAAAGGGGTTTCAGGGGACCATTTTCCTCCAGCAGTTTTTAGAAAATGAGAAAAAAAATTTCCAAGATAAAAGGGGAAACCCGGGGGGTAACAGGACGTTTTAAAACCCCCATATTTTTCCCAAATGAAGCTCATTTTGGGCCACCCTCTTTCGGGGGGGCAAGCGCTACCCAGGGATTTTACTGTGGTTTCGAGGGAAAGGGTGGAGTTCTAAAATTTCCGCTTCCGCAAAAATGCTTTAGCCTACAGTTTTTTTGCTGCTTTATCAGGGGATTTTAACCTGCGTTTTTAATAGATGAAAGGACGCCAAACCTGGGCTTAACCCCCCCAACTGTAACTCCCCCCTGGGTCATTTGGGCCCCGGACAGGTTAGTCAATGTCCAGTTTTTAAAAAAAATAAAAAAGGGGGTTGAAAAAACTCCTTTTTTCCGGCCCCCTTTTTTAATTTTGGGGGTTTATGGGAGGTTTGGGGGTCCGCTTTGGGCCCCGGACAGGTATTTGGGGCAATGTCCAGTGAAACTAAAAAAGGTGGTTGAAAGCTCCTTTTTTCCGGGGACCTTTTTTAAATGTGGGGGTTTATGCAGGTTTGGGGCTCATGCTGGGGGCCCCCGGGCAAAGGGATTGTCAAAAGTCCGGAAAACTAAAATGGTGGTTTAAAGACTCCTTTTTCCGGCACTTTTTAAATGTGGGGGTCTTTCAGGTTTTGGGGGTCATGCGTGGCCCAGGGAAAAAGGTATAGTCCCTATGCCCGTAAACTAAAAAGGTGGTTGGGAAAAACTCCTTTTTCCGGCACTTTTTTTTAAAATTGGGGGGCCCGCAGGTTTGGGGGGTCTGCGGGCCCGGGGCGGTTTAGTCAATGGGCCCTGAAAAATAAAAAAAAATGGTTTTAAAGACTCCTTTTCCGGGACTTTTTTAAAAAGGGGGGGGTCATGCAGGGTTTTGGGGGGGCATGGGTGGTGGCCCCGGGCAGGTATTGTCGTTTTCCATTTAAACTTAAAAAGGTGGGTTTAAAAAACTCCTTTTTTTCCCGGGCAAACTTTTTTAAAAAGGGGGGTCCTTTTGGCCGAAATTTGGGGGATTATTTTGGGGCTCATGCTGTGGCCCCGGACAGGGATAGTCAATGTTTCCCGTGGGAAAATAAAATTTGGGGTTTTAAAGACTCCTTTTTTTTGGCACTTTTTTAAATTTTGGGGGTTTATGCAGGTTTGGGGCTCCCTTTCTGGTTCCAGGACCCGGGAAAATTCAATGTCCCCCTTTTAAATAACATGAAAGGGTTTAAATATACTGCCTTCTTTCAATTTTTTAATTTTTTGGGGGTTTTAAAGGGTTTTAAAGGGGCAGGCCCGTGGGACAAGAAGGGATAGTTAAAAGGTCTGTGACTTTTTTTCTGGACTTTTTTTTAACCAAGGGTGTTGCCTAAGATGTAGCCTATCCTTTGACTGTTTTTGGGGGGGTTTTTTTCAGCTTCTCCCGCCTTTTTTTGGGTTTTAAAAAAGAAAGGGGGTTGGGTTTCTCTCCCATTTGGGCTTTAATGGGCCATCGCGCATAATCGATGCTCACTATCGAAAAAACCTTATCTTTGCGGCCCGGCCCAAACGACATCGATCGATCTCGATTGGGCCCCAAAGCAATCGCTCAACACTACTCAGGACACAGCCCGGGGAAATTAAAAACTTTTGGGTGGAAAAAGAGTCTTCCAAAATGGACCCAAAGACCTGAAGCCAAAAGGGTTTCAAAGGATAATACCGTAAAATCAGTGTTTTTGGGTGGCCCCACAAAGCCCCGAATTTAATCAAAAAATTTTGGCAAAACAAGGCGACCCAAAAACATGGCCTTTAGTTACATCGTTTCCGTCAGGAGGAATGGGGGCCCCCCCCCAAAAATTTCCTTTAACAAATTTTGAGAAAACTTGTGGAAGCTATTTCAAAACTTTGACCCCAAATTATACAGTTTAAGGGCAAAGCTACCAAAAAAAACTAAATTTAAAAAGTTTGTTTAAAATTTTGACTTTGCAGAAAGTAATACAAAAGCCTTTTAAAAAAATTCTCCTATCTTATTATTTTGGCATTTTGCAAATATAAATAATTTTTTGGGAATCCAAATTTACCTAAAAAAGGAAATTTATTCTTTAATTTTATGTCAGATGTTTTGGGGAAAAAAATGCATATGTGGTTTTTTTTTGTAGTGTATGTAAACTTTCGGGTTTTAA
The DNA here is from genome assembly GCA_025379985.1 of Phyllomedusa bahiana. NCBI lineage: Eukaryota > Metazoa > Chordata > Amphibia > Anura > Hylidae > Phyllomedusa > Phyllomedusa bahiana. Next base: position 21,820 of record JAODAL010031096.1, on the reverse strand, counting down.
AATGAAAGATTATCAAAATTGTTTTTTCATTAGAAAAACATGCAACGGCTCTAAAAACTGTTTTTCTAAGGGGGGCCAAAGATGAGGAGCAAGAAAAAAAATTTTTTCAGTGTAATAAATTTTCAAAGGGATTAGGGAAAGGAGCGGGGAAAGCTCACTCCCAACCTTAAGGTTGTAAAAAAACCCTCAATTTACTTCTGATTCACTGAATCTTTGAGAAGCAAAAGGAATAATTGTCAAGCCAATATTCTCATTTACATACGCCTTTTTCGGGGGTTTTGCCCCCATCAGGTAGAACAGAGGTATTGGTTTACTGGTGGGGGCAATGAGGGGCCCCAAAAGAGAAGGGGAAATCTCCCCTTTATGGAGGCACCATTTAAGGTGTGTAGGTTTTGATTGCCTTTTACCCCACTACTAAGCATCTGCATATCACAAGGCATTATGGGAAAATAGCTGAAAGCTCACTGCGCCCTCTCGGTTGTAACAAATCCTAAATTTTACTTTGTTCACTGAATTTTGAGAAGAAAAAAAGGAAAATTGTCAAGCAATATTGCCATTTCATACGCCGTTCGGGGGTTTTTGCCCCTTCATCATGAAAAGGCAGGGGTTTGGCTTGACTGGTTGGGAGGCAATGAGGGGCTGAGAGAAGGGGAACATCTCCCCTTTTATGGAGAGCACTTAAAGGGTTGGTGTTTTTTTGATTCCCTTTTTAGCCACTACAAAGCATTGCAAAATCAAAAAAGGCATTATGGAAAAGGAGCGGGAAAGCTCACGGGCCCCCTCTATAGGTTGTAACAAATCTTAATTTACTTCTGATTCACTAAAATTTTTGAGAAAAAAAAGGGGGATAATTGTAAAGCCAATATTGCTCATTACATACCCCATTTCGGGGTTTTGCCCCTCCAGTGTAGACAGAGCGAATTGGCTTGATGGTGGGAAGAATGAGTGGCGGGGAAAAAGGGGGAACATCTCCTTAGGAGAGCACCATTTAAGGGGAGATTTTCCCCCTTTCCATTAAAACATAGTTAGCGGTTCTTAGGTTAAAATGTAGCATTTAACTTATTGTCATTTTACTACATATAAATATTGGATGCTCATCTAATTTTTACATTTATTTTCCCCCCTACTTATTGGTGTGGGTTTTTAAAGGACTTAATGTCAAAAGGGTTTGAAAAACCAGGTCATATTGATGCAATCTATTTTGAAAATGAATCTTAAAAAATTGTCCAGTATATCTAAGACAGTGTTCCTCTTTTTCACTGCCTGTCATACGAATCCATCAAGAAATGATGCCAGAGGTTCCAGTATTAAATTAACCTCTGACACGATCAGCCTACCAGGAGAGTATTGAAGTGACTTATGTACCTTTCGCACTAAATACAGATTTGGTGTCCGAAAAATGTTTTATTTGCAAGTAATTGTTTGATACGTTTGGAAATTATTTCCTTCAATGTAGCTTCTTGTAATATGTCCTGTATATTATGTGTAAAATTATCATGGGGTCTAATTCGTTTTTTATAACGGTTGTGGGGGGTTTGTTGGGGGGAAATTGGCCTCTTAAAATAAAAAGTTTTGTATAATACTAAGTGCTACCTTTGTCGACCTTTTTAATTATGATTGTTTTGTCTTTCTAAAGCTGTTTTAATGCATTAAACTCTTTTGTTATATTTGACGTTACTTTCTTAGCCTTATTCCAGGCAGCCATGATGTCATGACCACGCATTGAAAAAACGTCTAGGGCTGGATGGGACACGTCTCGATCAAACGCACTTTTCTTACATAGTTTTTTCGGTAATGTTCTTACAGAACCTGATGTATTTTTATGTTGAAAAAGAATTTTAATATGTAATTTAAGAAATAATTTGTAAAGACCAACAGTAAAATTAAACTCTATTCATATACAGATATGACATCAAGTAATTTAAAAATTATTGATCTATGCAGAACCAATAGTTCTTAAGATGAAATATTCAAGATAAGTTCTTTTACATCTTCTTCTGTGTTCTTACAACTATCGGACAAATTTGCTTGCATGTATCTTAGTGCTTATGTTGTCTAAAAAAATCTTGTTTACTGCCCTTTTTAGTAGCCAATTGAAATTTTATTTGTTCACCTTTTTGTAAATATTGTATTATCTTTTCATGGGACAACACTTTAGATGTGACTAGTGATGAGCGATTACATTGAATATCATCATCTGGTCGATAGTTGATATCTGCAATTATCAAGACGATTTCCGATAGTCGATAATAGATTATCGCCGATGACCATTAAAGTCTATGGGAGAGAACAACACCTTCCTTTCTTACACCCAAAGAAGGCTGGAGAAGTTGGAATTAACATCCACAACAGTCAAATGGATACGTGCTACATCTTAGGCAACACACTTAGGTTATAAAAGCCACAGAAAAAAAGTCACAGACCATTCACTATCCCAGTCTTGTACCACAGCTTAAACCTGCATGACCCACAAATTAAAACGTGCCAGAAGGCAGTATTATCTGAACCATCATTTTAATTGAACTGGACATTGACTATCCCTGTCCTGGGCCACAGCATGAGCCTCAAATCTGCATGACCCCCAGATTAAAAAAGTGCTGGAAAAAGGAGTCTTTCAACCACCATTTTAGTTGAACTGGACATTGACTATATCTGTCCTGTACCACAGTATGACCATTAAACCTGTCTGACCCACAGATTAAAAAGTGCCGGAAAAAGGAGTCTTTCAACCACCATTTTAGTTGAACTGGACATTGACTATCCCTGTCCTGGGCCACAGCATGAGCCCCAAACCTGTATGACCACCAGATTAAAAAGTGCTGGGAAAAGGAGTCTTTGAACCACCATTTTAGTTGCAATGGACCTAGACTATCCCTGTCCTGGGCCACAGCATGAGCCCCAAACCTGCATGACCCACAGATTAAAAAGTGCCGGAAAAAGGAGTCTTTCAACCACCATTTTAGTTAAAAGGAAAATTGACTATCCCGTCCTGGGCCACGCATGAGCCCCAAACCTGATACCCCAATTAAAAAGTGCGGGGGAAAAGGGGAGTCTTTGAACCACCTTTTTAGTTGCAAGGGACCTAGACTATCCCTGTCCGGGGCCACAGCATAGCCCCAAACCTGCATGCCCCACAGATTAAAAAGTGCGGGAAAAAGGGGTTTTTAAAAACCACCATTTTAGTTGGAATGGACATTGACTTACCTGTTCTGTACCCAGTGACCCTCAAACCCCTGCATGCCCCCCAGATTTAAAAAGTCCCGGGAAAAAAAGGAGTCTTTAACCCAACCATTTTAGTTGAACTGGACTTTTATACCCCTGTCCTGGGCCCACGCATGAGCCCCAAACCTGCTGACCCCAATTAAAAAGTCCCGGAAAAAGGGTCTTTAAACCCATTTTAGTTGAATGGACATTGACTACCCCTTTCCCTGGGCCACAGCATGACCCCCAAAACCCGCTGACCCCCAGATAAAAAGTGCGGGGGGAAAAGGAGTCTTTGAACCCCATTTTTATTGCACGGGGCCCTAGATACCCCGTCCGGGCCACGCAGAGCCCCAAACCTATGACCACAGTTTAAAAAGTCGGGGAAAAGGGTTTTTGAACCCCCATTTATTTGGGGACTGGACATTGACTATACCTGTTCTGTACCACAGCTCCCTCAAACCTGATACCCCCAGATTTAAAAAGTGGGAAAAAGGGAGTCTTTCAACCACCATTTTAGTTGAAGGGCATTGACTATGCCTGTTCTTACCACAGCATGCCCCCCAAACCTGCTTGACCCCAGATTCAAAAGGCCGGAAAAAGGGTCTTTGAACCCCATTTTAGTTGAACTGGCATTGACTTATCTGTCCTGGCCCGCAGTAACCCTTAAACCTGTCTGCCCACAGATTAAAAAGTGCTGGGAAAAGGAGTTTTGAACCCCCATTTTTATTTGCACTGGCTAGACTATCCCGTCCTGGGCCGATGACCCCCAAAACCCCTGCTGACCCCCGTTTAAAAAGTGCCGGAAAAAAAGGATTTTTTAAACCCCCCTTTTTTTTGAACTGGAATTGACTATATCTGTCCTGGCCCGCAGTATGCCCATTAAAACCGTCTGACCCACAGATTAAAAAGGATGGGAAAAGGATCTTTGAACCCCATTTTAGTTGAACTGGACATTGCTGTCCCTGTCTGGGAAAGTGAGCTTCATTGGAAAGCTGGGGGTTAAGTCGTTCCACCCAGGTGCCCTTTTTCTTGGCATTTTTTTCTCATTTTACTCAACGTGTGGGGGAAATTGTCTTGACTTTGTTCTCTGTCCATGCCCATACTCCATGTCCTCTAAAAAAAACCTAATTGTTAAAGTCTTCCTGTTCTCCCTTGTACAATTCAGAGGAATATTTGTATCGCTATTTTGTGCATGCCATTTTTTAGTATTTAAAATTCTAAAAAACACATTTTTAAAATAGGAGGAAAATCCCACCCATCTTTTTTTTCCCCTTTTTTAAAATGTTTTAAAATGGGTTGTCTTACTAAGGGTTAATACTCTGTTAAAGATTTTTGCAAAAACAAGTCATTTTGCAATTGTGCCATTTAAAAGTGTCCTACCTATTCCTGTTTTTGACAGCACCATCACCCTGAGCCACTTTTTTACAAATTTTGAAAAGAAACAAAAGTCTGTTAGAAACCATATTTTTTTCAATAGGCCCGTAGTCCCAGCTGATTTGACACAAAATGCCCCCAAAAAATTTAAAAAAAAATGACCCCTTTAGCCACTTTTACAATTGTGAAGAACAAAAAAGGCCTGTTTAAAAAAACCCACTTTTTTTTTTTTTTAAAATGACCTGTAGAAAAAGCTGCTTTTTTTACAGCAAAAAAAATTTCCCCCAAAAAAACAAAAAAATGACCCTTGAGCCACTTTTTTGACAATTGTGAAGAACAAAATGTCTGTTAGAAAAAACCCCAATTTTTTTTTAAAAATAGGACCTTAGTTTTAGCTGCATTTGACAGCAAAATGCCCCCCAAAAATTCAAAAAAAGACCCCCTTGAGCCACTATTGACAAAAGTGAAGAACAAATGCTGTTTGAAACACATTTTTTTTTTTTTAATAGGACCTGGTTTTAAACGCATTTCACAGCAAAATCCCCAAAATTCATAAATGACCCTTGAGCCACTTCTGACAAGGAAGGGAAAAAAATGTTTTTAGAAAAAAATTTTTTTAGAATAGGGACCTGTAGTATTGCTGCATTTCAAAACAGCATGACCCCAAAAAAATTTTAAAAATTACTTCTCACCATCTGTTAAATTTTGTGAGGGCGCAATTCCACTTAGAAGCCACATTTTGTTAAAAGGCCATGGTTATAGCTGTATTCACAGTACTGACCAAAAAAATTAAAAAAAATGACTTCCAGCACTGTTAAAAAGTTGTGGGGAAAAGGGCACTTAGAAGCCACTTTCTGTTCCAAAAGGACATGATTATAGCTGTATCTCTAAGCAACATGACCCCAAAAACATCGACAATGCGAAACTTCTAAAGATGAAGTGAGTAAAGGGAAAATAGGTTTTTTGTCATGAAAACCTTGTGTTTTTACGTTCCTCCAGCAAAAACCAGCAAAATAACTTTTGGGAATGAGAATAAAAATTGCATTAAAAAAGATCTTTTTAAAAAAAGTTTTCAAGAGGACCATTTTGTTTGAAGGGGAAAATGTATGTAGACCGGAACTAATTGGTGACCAGAAATTGGAGCCACAACTCATCAGAGACCCATGCTGATTCATCTTGATAAAAAGTCAAACGATCCAAATTATCTGTGGAAAGCCGGAAAGCGTTTTTTATAAAGACTCTCCCGCGTGGAAGGTCCCCAGTTTGATGTGGTGCTGGGCAGGACAACACCCCTTTGGGTGGCGAGCGGAGTCGGGCCATTCATCCATTTTGGATACCCAGAAAAATAATTGGGTCCAGAACAATGCAAAAACATCGGTGTTGAACACAGTAGTCGTCACCCTGATCTTAAATGGTCTTGTGTGTTGGATGTGTGCCCTGCATTAATGCTTTTTGAGGTGGTAAAAAAGATTGCCAGAGGTCACCATTAGGGTTCTGCCCATTGCCCGTGCTGTGCAGCTGCGGCTACTTGGCACTCTACGTGTCACGTTCTGACGTTGTTCCACCGTGACTTTTGAAGAATTTTGAAACGACGAAAAAGAGTCTCCAGTTGATCAATCGCAAGGTCTCCATTTCCCGCCCTTTTATCTTATTTGGTGGGGGAAGGAAAGTGTGATTTTTGTTTTGTACGGGGATCCCGGGGGTGGCACCCCCGTAACTGTTGTTATTTGGATGGCCTTAATGCGAGGATCTGTTGGAGGAAATGGAGATCCAAGCATATGTGAGAGTGGGCTTGATTTCCCAAGCCTCGGGGGTCAGGGGCACTAGCAAAATGTTTTCTCATTTTCCTCCTCAAATTGCGCCAACCCCTCTTTCCAAAGGCAGGGAGTCGGAAAAAGTCGGTTTCCCCAGGAATCCCTCTCCTCCCCCCGTTCCCCCAGCATGGCTTCAACACAGCCTGACTTGCCTCAGAGGCACCTGAGAGTTCTGCGCCCCCCTTGCACTACCCCGGCCCCCAAACCCCACTCCCCTAATGAAGACCGTTTTAAATTGTAAAAACTGTCGGGCCTTGTGGATTGAGGAGAGAAAAGGCTCCCGTATCCACTTTCGTGTCTGTCCCTCCTCACCCATCACCACAATGCTGATGAAAACAAGGGCTTTGTCCCCCTTACCATTTTGGTGGCTTCTTAAAAAATGGCAAGGGTTGGTTTGCAGAGCTCTTTCCCCTCCCTCCCCACTCTCGGTGGCTCAACCCCCCGAGGTCCGCCCCGCGCTTGTAACCCATGGGGTCATTTCTATGCTTTAAATGGCATTGCGTGCTCCCCACAATCCCCTTGGGTTTGTGGAGGAGGGAATTTCCCAGCGTGTGCCATGTCAAAAATGAGCCCGGTTTTGACGGGGGGGCCCGGGAGTGCCCACTGCAAGGGCAGCCAGGGGGGAAACAAAGCGGGGGTTGCAAAATGGGGGAAGTGCGAACTCGACCTCGAGCCTTCCTCACCCAAGGCATTTAAAGGCCCGGGTAGTTTTTAGAAATTCGGGACGACAAGGTTGATGACATGTGCCGGGCCCAAGGGATGTGCCCCCAGCCTATGATTTAAGGGCGTCCAGCGGTTTTTGGGCCCTTTTATCGCACCCCAACCCTTGCGGGGAAAAAGGGTTTCTTGTCACCCAGCCAGCGCTGGTCTCGTTGCGGATTTCCCGGGCCCCAAAAGCTCCTGACCTGTGTAGGGGATGGTCTCCAAGACAGTTTTAATTTTCCCAACACAGCGGGGTTTTTTCTGGGCACGTGATGCCCCCAAGAGGACTTGGGGGGAAAAAACCCCTCCCACCATCCCTGGGGTTTTTTTGAAGAGCGTGCCCGGTAGAGAGCCACCTTTCCCCAACCAGAGCATCCCCCCAAGTGGGCCCATTGGGCTGTCACAGAGATTTTGGGGCCTTGGCCTTTGCTTACTATTTCCATGTGTCGGGGGGTTGAGGGCTTTTCCAGAAAACAGATGCGGGCAAAGCGCTTAAAATTTTAAATGACACGTGGCGGGGCCAGGGAAGGGAGGCTTTTTGGCAATGAAATGCCTGCTCGGCATCTGGTATTGGGGGCAGGCAAGGGCCATGACGTGGCAAACCCATCTGTGTCCACAAGGGGAAAAGGAAAATTTCCCAAAGGCCCCAAAAGCCGGGGCCAATCCCCGCTTTTCAGGCTTTTGGCTTTGGGATGGTTTGGGGGGGAAAGGTTTCTTCTGCTCAAAAACCCTGGAAGGAAAAAGAAGGCTGGTCTGGGAATTTGGCCGCTTTTACGGCGTGCAGGGTCATAAAATGGGGGAAAGGAAAAGGGGTAGGATGGGTCTCTGGGGTGTGGTGGTTTACTGGGGCGACGGGGGGGAGGTGAAGCGGAGGCTGATCCTGATCATGTTCGGGAGAGACAGGGGCAGCGGGAGGAACGCTTGGGTGGGGGCGGGGGGGAAGGAGGGGGGGTGGAGACAGAGAGTGTGACAGTGGTTGGAACCCCCGGCATCGGTTGGTTTTTTTGGGCCCCAAAGTGTTGCCAAAATTTCAATCATGCTTTGGGCTGCTGTGATTAAAAATTTTTGGGTGGTGGTTAAAACTTAAGATTCTTGCCCCCAAACTTATAATTTTTTGGGTTTTTACTACTTATAAGTTTATGATATTTACATGCTGGGTGAATCAGAGGTTTTTGCTAAAAGGAAGGCCAGGCTTGAGGGTCCTGGCCCTTTTTGACGGCGAAAAGAAAAAAGGGGGGTTTTTTCCCGCTGACCGTGGCTGGGGGGAATCTTTTATCAGCGGTTTCTGCGACCGCCCTCCCCCTTTTTTGAGGGGGCCCGGGTACTGACACTACCCAATCGTCTTCCTCCTTGTCCGGTGATGAAGCGCTCGAAGCAAATTCTTCTGAAAAGCCCCACTTTGGGATCCGAATGTCGTCATCTTTCATCATCCCCCCACGGTCACTTGGTGGGTTCCTGACATTCTGCTTCCGGGAAATTGCGGGTACAAGCAAGAGGAAAGGGCAAGGCTTTGCCGACCCCCCGGGTTTTTTGGGCCGTTTGACCGTTCCTTCTCCCCCTCTGAGGGCCCATAGTAATGGGCGTAAAGAGCAGACAAATCATCCTTTTGCCTCTTTGGTTTTTGGAAAAATAAACTTTGACCCCAAACCGCCCTTTTTTGGTCATCAAAGAGGTTTCGAAAAGGGATTATCGCCCAAGTGGTGGGTCCCGGGATTTGACATTTGGGTTTCCTTCGCTTCATGTTGGATGGATGTAAAGATGCTGATGACGACATTTGGGGCCCGTGACGGGGAGGCGGGAGGTAAAAATGTGGATGCAGGTTGCATTAATCATTGAAGAAAAAATTTGGCGACGTGTTCTTTTCCTGAAAATTCACGGGGCCCCTGACCCAGCGATGACAGGCCTGACGGTCCGCAACCGACGATCCGTGGCTTGCTTTTTGTCGCCAGCACTGGAAGGAGCACCTTCTCTCGTACCCCTACCCCCCATGTCCCTTTCCAAACCCCATTTTGTCCCTGTTCGAAAAATAAAAAATTTTAGAAAGGTATGGAAAAAGTTTTGGAAAAATCCCCTTATTAAAAGACGGCAAATCACAGCTATTCTTTAAAACCCTCTAAAATTTTCCTACAGCCAAAATAGGTTTTGAAACATGAAAAGTTTTTTTGCCCAATACCCGTGAAAAAGCGGTCTGGTGGGAAAATTTCCCTAAGGGCAAAAAACAACAGTGTTCTTCCCTTTAGTTTTCCCGGGATTTCAAATGCCCAGGAGGACAGGGAATTGATAGTTTTCAACAAAAATTATGCAAGTGCGCTATCTTTCGCCAAAAATGAGATTCTACCCAGCCCCAAAAAAAACTATTCAGAAGTTACACGGATGAGAAATTTTGTTTTTTGCAGCAATGACAAAAGAGAAAAAGTTGCTAGAAAAATTTTTTTATCAAATTGCGTACCAAAGGGTATTGAAAAAATTGGGCCGCACCCCGTACAATACAGCTATTTTTAAAAACTATTCAGATAACAAAAAGGTGGTTTTTTTCACCTATCAAAACACCCGGGGGTGACGAAAAAAAATTGCTGTATTCAAAAAAAAGTGCCAAAGGGGGCTTAATTTAACAAAGTGGCCTGCCCCCAAAATGAAAAAAAAACCTATCTGAAATGTATACGGATAATAAAAATTGGGGTTTTTCAAACCCATCAAAAACACCTGTGGTGACTACAAAATTTCTGTTTTAAAATTTTAAATGAAAGGTTTGGGTCTGTGAAAAAAAGTGGCCTGCGCCAAAATTGAAAAAAAAAACCTATCTTTAAATGTATTTCAAAATTTAAAAGTGGGGTTTTTTTTCGGGTAAATAACCCGCGGTTAATACAAAATTGCTGATTCAAATTTAAAATGCAAGGTGGCTTATGAACAAAGCTGGCCCGGGCCAAAATGAAAAAAAAAACCTGTCTGAAATGTATCCCGGGTAAAAAAAGTGGAGTTTTGCACCTAAAAAAAAAAAACCCGCCCGGGGACGACAAAATTGCCCGTATTCAAAAATTTTTGGGACAGGCTGCCCCAAAAAATACAAAATAATATTTCACCAAAAAAATGGCCAAAAAGTGTCAATAAAAAACCCCTTGAAATTTCAGGGTCTAAACTCTAAACACAGTCTGGGCTGACAATATCCACTCCCCTTTTAAAAAGCCTGTCTGTCTTTCTGTGTTTGCCCCCAACACCCCCCCCTCCGCGGGTGTACAGCCTAGATGCTCCTTTAAAATTTTTTCGCCCTAAGTAACTAAAATTTTGCAAATCTCTAATCTAAACCCAAGTTTTTAATGTTCACGCTAAAAAACATAGTTTTCTTTGTGAAAAAAAATAGAAAAAAGTTTGCTGAGCTTTTTTTTGACAGAGGGCCGAGCACAAGTCTGCTCTTTAAAACCAGAAAACACAAATGAGGCCAAAAACCCGGAAAGGGTTTTTCTATGTTTAAAAAAAGGGGGGGTCATGTGATTTTTTAAACCCAAACGCAAAAACCCTACACATCCAGTCATGGGCGTGCATTCCCCGCTCACCCTGCTTTAATTTTCCCAAGCTGAAATTTTTGGCCGCCAAAAAATTTCAGGAAGCGGTGAAAATGGCCGATAAATTTAAAAGATTATGCGGGAGATTTTAACCTAAAAATTTTCGCGTGAAACAAAAAAAAACCGATAAAATAAAAAAACCCTGCCGTTTAACCCTTTTTCGATAATAACGCTTTAACATAGTGTGGGCCCCTTTGAAAAAAATGTAAAAAAGTCAGTTGTAGGGCAGCTTGTACCGCTTGTAGAAATATGTAAATTTTGGTGTGCCCTCCAAAAAAAATCAACACACAAAACATAATGTCTAAAACCCCTGGCAACAAAAATGAGTATAAATTTTTTAAATGGGAAAAAGAACAAAAATTTTGCTAAAAAATTTTAGTTTTTGTGTTGGCAAATGTTTTTTTCCCCGCAAAGCCCTTAAAATCTCTTGGGCAAGAAGTTCACTAGAGCTTCACAAGTTGTTACTGGAATCCTTTTCCACTCCTCCATGACGACATTAAGGAGCTGGTTGATGTTAGAGACCTTGCACTCCTCCACCTTCCATTTGAGGATGCTCAATAGAGTTTAGGTCTCAAGACATGCTTGACCGTCGGCACCTTTCCCCTTAAATTTTTTCTTTGCAAGGCGGGTGTCATCTTCTAAGTGTGCTTGGGATCGTTATCCTGTTGGAATATTAGCCTGCAGCCAAATTTCCGGAAGAAGAAATCATGCTCTGCTTCAGTCATAGTACATGTTGACATTAATGGTTCCTTTAATGAACTGTAGCTTCCCCCAAGTTTGGCGCATGAGCACCCCCAAAAACTTGACATTCCCCACCACCATTTTTTGACTGTAGGCAAGACAAACTTTTTTTTGTAGTTCTCACCTGGTTGCTTGAACCATCTTTTCCCAAAATACGTTTTTTGGTTCATCAGACCACAGGACAGGGTTCCCAGAAAAAATCCATGCCCCTTATTCTGTTTGTAAATAGCAAACTTTTTGCAGGCTTTTTGTGTTCTCTTTAAAAGAGTCTTCCTTCTGGGGACAGCCTGCAGACCATTTTGAGCTTTTTTTTAAAACCTCCCCCCCTTTAGCTTTCAGCAATCCATTTTAAAACCTCCAGTGACCAGTATGAGGAGTGTGAAAAGTGATAACCCCAAATTTAAAAACCCTATTTCCCTATTCAACTTAGACCTTGGAACACTAAGAAATTCATATGCACACGATTTAAACAAAAAGAATGGAACACAACTCTTTATTGATCCTGTCGGTTTATCACACCTGAGGAAGTGTGGCATGTGTTTTATAATCTTAATATAATTAAAATTACACATATTTTGGATTAAATTTGTATTGTCATTTTTATATACACCACCAAATATCGTGAAGGTACTTTCCCTTTTTTTCTCTAGTTTAAAGGTTTTTAGAGCGCGATTGTGTTCAATCCTTTTTGTTTAAATTATGTGCATACAAATCATTGCTATACTACATTGAAGAGGTCCCCATTGGTGCAGAGGACCCCCCAAGCATTTGGAACCAGGCTGCTCAATCTTACAATTATCTCGAATGCCCACTTAATGAGTTGTACCTTTACAGTACAACTCCCTCAGGTGAGCAAAACATCGTACCTGTAATTTTAAATTGATTGTGTGAAACATAGTACGCGAGTTTGTGCTTGTCCTCTTGTCAATCATTTCTCCTAGCACTTGTGTAAGAAAAAACTTGAACCTACCTCAGTAGTCCAATGTTCTGATCAGGGGCAAATGATCAGATCAACGTGATCAGGAGCAAAAGCGCATGTCTCGTAAAGTAATTTTTTTTAAACATTTTTCGAACAACGCATTTTGTGTATATATAACACTTCTTCAGGTTCCTTGCCTTTGCGCCTGATGAGTACATTGGATTCCTGAGGTAGATTCAAGTTTTTTCTTACACAAACAACTCACTCCATGAGGTATGTGAAGCGAGGATTGTGAAGAGCTAGCAGTGGTCTGATTATATATCTGATTACATTGATGAGCTGGGGGTGAGTTGTCCTGAACAGAAGCACAACCCCGAAAGGTGAGCATTTTATATGTATTAGTATACACGTGTTGGAAACAAACTGCACCAGGAAAGGCTCATTGTCTCTTCTTTTGTCTTTTCCTAGCATTTGTGACTCTAATCAGTCACATGATACCACGGAGGGAAAATGACAAATTGGGAACAATTTGTCCATTTTCAATTGGGGGTGTATCACTTTTGTTGCCAGAGTTAAGAATTGATAGCGTGTGTTGATTTTTTTTTGAGGACCCAAACCAATGTAAACTGTACAGTTTAATTGTTAAGTAAAATTCTTATGTTGTCCTATGAAAAGTTTTAAACCCCAGTATTTCCCCAAATGTGAGTGGTGTACTCATATTTGTGAGATACTGTATGTACTTTATTACTGATATAATCTTTTGTAGCTCAAATATTTTTACATTTATTTTTTTAAATTGAAGTTCTTTATATTTTTGTTTTGTGTTAGATTACATTGCTCAGTTGTAGTTGATTTTTTATACTCCTCCAGGACTCTTATTTTTTTGTTGAGACTCTAGAGAGAGCTGTATATGTTGCATTGTTAGTACTTAAACCCCTAGGACTTTCCCAACCCCCAAACCGCTTTCTGATATTTAACATCTTCTCGTAACAGCAATTTTTACAATGGGCTGTGGAGACCTTGTGGTAGTTGTGCCACTTTTAAATATTCATTTTATAGTGATGCAGATTTTTAATTTGTTTCTTTTTTTTATGTACCCCCAAAGTCATTTTGGGGTTTTTTAAAGGGGGTTTTCCCGGTTCTTTTTTTTGTTATAGAGCTCCAATTAATTTATTGAAGTTTGTAATTGATAGATTAAAATTATTTACCCGTCTGCTTTGAAAAAAGGCAGGGATCCCCTTTCCCTCTTAAACTTCTGCTACCCTGTGACGTTTTGTTACTGGTCTGAAAGAACGTTTTGTACATCAGTGGGTGTGTTTGAACCAGGTCAGTCAGAAAATTCCCCTGTAGTGGTTGTGAGCAAAGTGATTTGGTGCCCCTAGTGACTCAAAAGTTTTTTGTAAACAGAGGTGCGGAAGGGAAAGTAATTAATGTACGGGCTGAGGGGAGGGAATACAGTGATAATATGTGCACTTGTTAATTTCACTATAGTGCTGATGCCCTTATTATTGTGCACTGTATTACCCCTTTGATAGGTGGAGGGGCTTTTTGATAAAATTTTTTAAAAAAATCTTTTCACCTGGTAGAAAGATTGCATTGTTTGATTGGTGAAAGTGCATTAGGACCTTGAGATTACCAGAGCAGATAGAAAAATTGCCTTGCTCTTTATATGTAGTATGCCAGGGTAAAACATCTGAGAGCTGCCCTGACAATGAAATCTTCAAAAAAATATTCAGGAGTGTTAATATTCCCCAAAATCACGTAAAATTTTTTGGTAAAAAACATCAGGCATATATTTCACATATAAATATGCATACATTGCCTTGATATCTGCAAAATATTTCAATTTGCTGCGGTATTGAAAACTGCAAACCACCTCTAATAGTACACAATTGTGTTCCACAGTATCCAGTCTGACTTTACTGGTAAACAATACACAGTGGTGGCATACAACGTATCAACATGTTACTTAGCTTCTGCCGTTCAGTCCTTGCGTCTGGATACTTCAGATCTCAGGCAGAACTACCTCGTCCTCTCAGCACAGTGTGGAGATACTGCGCCTGACAATGACAATGCTTCACTCCAGTCTAGAAATAACCTCCTCATAGAAGCTGATGAGATTAGTTTAATAGGCCTGATCCTTCATAAACCCATGCTATTTTTAGTGAGATACTCTAGTATAGCATCTCGTAGAACACCATCCAATATTTTACCTACAACAGAGGTTTAACTTACCAGGCTAATTTTTTTTTACCCCTTTTAGAACATTGGCACCACATTTGCTATGCGCCAATGCTTTGGGTCATACCCAGTTACTATACAGTTCATAAATATTAAAAAGGGGGCCTGTCTATCTCAATACTTAATACTTCTCTTAGGACACGGGGTGTAAACTATCAGGACTTGATGATTTGTCTATTTTAATCTTCTTAAGGTGGAGCTGCACATCTTCCTGGGTTTCAAAGGGCCTTTATACCTACCTACCGGGGGACCTATTAATTACCTACCTACTTAATGGGGCCTATATATCTACTGTAACACTCCGTGCTGCGGTCCGGTTCCGGGGCCTCGCCTGGGCCCCACTTCTCCAGTTGCTGCTTCCTCTGCTGCACCTCCAGTTCTGGTCATTAGGGGGCGCATACACAGTAACTTCCTTTGATTTTAAGGGCCAGCACGTGTCATTCAAATTCTTCCCTAGCCTGTCGTTAGGGTACCTAGGTTCACATTTCCCATTACCCGGCACCCAGTTGTTGGTGTCATTCCTAAGTGTCGGCCCTCTCCTGTGTGTTCTTTTGTTTGTATTCCAGTTGCCGGATCCTTTCTACATACCTGACCCTGCCTTGCCTGCCTTGACTACTCGCCCTGACTATGTTCCTGCCTCATCCTCCTGTACCACATTACCAAGCAAGTTGGCTGTAACTGTAAGGATCTACATTGAGAGTAGCCACCAGGGAGCTTCCCACAGCAAAATCCATCCGGCTTTGTGGCAGGTTTCGGTGAAGACTGGTCCCTTACATGCCGCTCCTCGGCGTAGGTTATGACAATCCTCCAGGTAACTAGCAGATCCACCTCTTGTCCTCAGTGCCAGATCGTGACACCTACTAGGGGGACCTTTATACCTTCCTACCTACTGATGGGGCTTATATACCATGTGTGGCAGAGCGACTGCTGGTAGTCGCATGATTCTGCCACTAGAGGGTCTATGGCTGGAGACCGTCTGCAGATGCGCCACCGAGGAACTGGGCTCGGTGGGGAAAAGCCACCTATATTATGTCAGTAATGTTATGTTACTGACAATTATGGTAGCGGCTAGAATAACTGCAAGGCAGCTATGTATGGGGCAGCTATAGTGTCGGGTGCGTGGCTGTCCCCGCATTCCAGGTCCCTGGGTTCCAGCCCAGATATTGGATAGGTCTCCGGAGACTTATTTAAGACTTCCTACTCCAGGTGATTGGAGGGGCGGGGTCTACTAGCGGACAGTGCAGCAGAGGAGCTAGAGAGAGGCTCTGGCCCCCGGGGGCTTGAGGGAAGCCGTTACTGTACTGGAAAGTGCAGGGTGTGTGGTACTGGACATTAGGTCCATACAACGTGTAGAGAGGGAGCTCTATGTTTAGTTAGTGGCCAGACGGCCGAGGTTTTTATTTATGTGTTTGTTTCTGATGTGCTATGCCTGAACAATAAAACAGGTGGAAGCCCTAAAGAAGTCTTTGTCGGTGTGCCATTCGCTTACCAAAGCGGCGATCCCATGAACAAAGTACCCCCAGGACGGCCCAGGAGGGTGTCCAGACGCAAGCGAGGCGTTACACATGCCAAACAAAAGGGTAACAATGTATGGAATTTTTCAATTTTATGGTCCATATCTCACCATACACTACATCTTTGAACTTGAGAATACGATCATTTTATAGACAATCATCTTGGCTAGCTCATACATAAATTTGACTTGCAACTATTTAGCATATCTTTATTTATGCAGATTCTTGTCATGTAATTGCATTGTTACTGTTTTGCTGCCGGTGATGCAACAATCTTTTTCTTCTTGTACACTACAAATTACAACTTGTTCTCACATTCCCTAATAGCTCAGTGTGTTATTAAGTTGATTCCCAAGCAAAAGGTCACTGGTTCGAATTGAGGAGCAGCCATGAAGAAAATTCCAGAGAAAAGAGAAACCGCATTATCTAGCTCATCGATTGCAGTCTCTCAGCCAAGAAAATTGCCAAACTGCATTATAGGAGTGCCATAATAGCTGGAAAAAATTAGAAATATTCATTCCAAAGCCAAGTGGTGCATATCCAGGTAAAATATTGGAGTCAGAAAGTCGGCTCATCACAAGGTCTATCAGTTCTGGCGTGACAAACACGGCAGTGGAGGTGGCTCATATGATTAATAATAATAATGAGATCACAGATGTCCATGCAAGAACCATGTGACACACATTACACAGGTCTGGAATGGTTACCCCAAAAAGGTAGAGAAGCCTCGACATCAATACCATCATAAGCAGTGTCGGCTCGAGTTTACAAAAAAAGTATGAAAAGTGGAGAGTTTAGATTTGGAAATGTAATCTGAAGTGATGAGATGAAAGCCAATAGACTGGGCTATGATGGGTGCAAATGGATCTGGAAAAATCAAGGGAAAAAGGGGCTAATGGATCGAGAGATTAAAGGTACTGTCAAGTTTGGTGGAAAAAAACCTGATAATATGGTTACTATGGGTATTAAAAGGTCGACATAGTGTTCCAGCAGGACAACGACCCAAAGCATGCATGGAGATTAGTGAACAAATGGTTTAATGACAATGAAGTAGAGTTGCTGGCTTGGCCCTCACAATCTCCAAACCTCAACCAAATTGAACACTTGTCGGTAGAGTAAATGAGACCTGGGATTAGATTTCAGTCGAGACATTCTTGAATCTGATTGAGAGAATGCCCAGAAGGATTCAGGTAGTGTTGAAAGCTAAAGGTGCTGTCATGAATCTCATGGCATTGTGCTGCAACATGCCATTTGACCATGGCAGCTGCTGTGCTATGGAGAGTCAAGTGTTTTCTGACAGGGTAACAGTTAAGCACTTGACGTCAACAAGCACAGCTGCTTTTCATCACCCTCACTGGGGGAACTATTTAGCCTTGTCTGTCATTTCCCTCAGTGCTTGAGTTTTTGCTGTGTAGTGCAGATTCACTTCCTGCAATTTTTTATGATAAATTCATTTTAATATTTGTTTATACTTTTTCCACATAAATCTTTAAAATAAAAATCATGAAATCATGAAAGTGAGCAGTTTTCAATCTTTCCACTGTGGATAAAAGTAGCTTGACATATCTAGAAAGGTCACTTTCAGTAGCTTCCTCATAACTGTCACAGGCAGGATAACAAAGAAAGTTCGCACTGAGATAACACAGAATCCAGCATTTACAATAGATGATGGTCACAGCTCAACCTCTGCCCTCCCTAAACAATGTCTTCTTTCCGTCTCACAAAGCACGTCTGAAAAACTCTACCACAGAAATAAATGAGTCAACTCCTGTTCTCATGATCCTATGGTCCAAAGCAGCTCAGGGAAGGTGGCTGTCCCAATAATCATGTATAGATAATAAAATCAATAATGTAAAAAAACCAAAAATATATTTGAAGAAAGAATATGTAGCAGTATCTGGTTTTAATCAGTTGTGCAGAGGAGTTATGTGGTGCCATGTGATGTCAATATATGTCCATAGATTACTT
Organism: Phyllomedusa bahiana; assembly: GCA_025379985.1. Taxonomy (NCBI): domain Eukaryota; kingdom Metazoa; phylum Chordata; class Amphibia; order Anura; family Hylidae; genus Phyllomedusa; species Phyllomedusa bahiana. Next base: position 3,783 of record JAODAL010031096.1, on the reverse strand, counting down.
TTAGCATATTTGAGATTTATTAGTATATTATAGATAATGAATTTACGAGTTTCTATGAGGTTTCATGTGTTATAACATTATTAAAACAGGTAAGTGTTGTATGCTGGGAAAAGTATTCTATGCTGGAAAGAATTATTTTCATGACCTGGGATTAGTATTTTCTCTGTAGTTAGTATCAGCCTTTCAGATATCTGGCACTGAATTTTACTGAATGTATAAAAATAGAATGAAATGTTTGGTCATGTAGACATATTTATCAGTAATTGTGACAATCAATATTCCATTATTATTACATTTAGTTTGCTTTTTGACTTCTACAACAAGCAAACATAAAAAGCAGAAGGATGCTTGTAACTGATTAAACTGTTTCCTGTGGTTTACTAGTTAAGTGACTGTGTGCACTAGTGCCATGTCTGTGTTTCCTGATGCAGTCCTGTGCCTTCTAACACTCTAAACACAGCATACTTGGCTTCTATAAAGCAAACTATAGCTATTAGTAATATCTGAGCTTATAACTGTAGAATTTTAGTGAACCATCCTCCTATTCCTTTGAACCAGTTTTCAGGATTTAGCCATGAAAAGAATGAGAAGAAATCTGAATGCATGTGCTTTAAGCCATTTGTCTATCATTTGTTCAGCTGTACCTACTCCTACCCTTATTTGAACAGCTCCTTCTGGGTCTATGTAGTGACAACACGTAGGGCCAATTATTTGACAGTTTCCACCCTTTGACGCTTTGAGATAAAGTCAAGAACTATGGTATGTTGATTGATAACTAGCATTAACAGTTCTTGTATCACTGACATTTTATTAATCAGTTCAAATATTTCAATGACAGTATCTTCAAATATGTCTCCTAATTCAACTAGTTTATCCGAAGTAGTCATTACCAAATGGATAACGGAAAAATGTTTTCCAGATTTTATTTCCAGTGCTTTCCTGAATCAGCTGAGGTCTGCCATTTGGTTGTAGTTTATTATCTGCAGCTCTCTTGAACAAAGTATGCTTAGGGATCTGAAGATAAGGCAGGTCTTCATTTTAAGTAAGAAATGTTACAGACAGTAATCTAGCCAAGGTACAAATACTTTAAGCTCCCTCAATTATCCACTTGAACGCATTGGTTCCACACATTATAAAAACACCCGCTGGTAATCGGTAAACCCCTGTCCTCTTCATCATGATATATTCAGCATGGACAAGCTTAGTTATTTCCTTATTAAAACACCAACTATTGGTAGAGGCAATGCTGTTTGGTTATAACCTTCATTGGGTATTCTAGACATAAATAAATCATCCTCAGTTTAAGGAAGTGCCAGATAGGGCATGGAAGCTGAGCAGACCGCGGAATGAGTACAGATCCAGCAGTCAGTTAAATTGAGACTTTGTTCTATGGCTTCATGGTGTTTGATAAATTTGTTATGCCATTCATCCTTAAGTACATCATTAAGAGCTAGACTCAGACTCAACATCATCATAGTATCAGTTTCTGGGGCGTCATTGCCACTTCCCTTCACAGAGGTAGAAGTGGTAAGTTGTATCTGTTAAAGGGGTTGTCTCACTACATTGATTCCTCTTACCTCAGTCCTATTTTCTTGGTTTTATTTTGAATTCAGGGGCGTGTTTACTGGCTTCCACTAGGCTGCAGTAGAAGCCAGGTCTGTAGCTATAGCAACCAGTGCTGGCAGCCTATCAGGAGAGATCAAACAGGTCTGTAGCTATAGCGACCTGAGGGGCTGATGCAGCCCATACAAGAGGGGATATCTCAGAATATCTAGGACATTGTTAATGGATATATATTACAAAGTTATTTGTTTTTGCAAGATCTTTAACATAAAAAGCAATCCTTGTAGTGAGACAACCCCTTTAAGGTCCCTCACATCAAGGCTCCAGTCCTTTTCTCATGTGTTTCTTTACTGCAACCCACTCTCCTGGTTTCAATCCATGCATGCCTGGATCAGCATTAGGATCTGCAATAGAAGAATACACTCTGTGGTGGATTTGAGTTAGTGTACATTGTAAAGAACCAATATAGTCAGTCAAATCTGCATGGTGATGCTGCAATTGTTGAGGGAAATAATAACCTGTTCTTGCCGGTACCCCAAATAACACTTCATAAGGAGACAATCCAGTTTTCCTATTAGGAGTGTTGTTCTTTACTGAGAAAATGGCAACTGGGAGGCACTCTACCCACGTTTTACCTGTCTGTCATCATTTTTTGTATCTTTAGTTTGAGAGTCCCATTAAGTTTTTCTACCTTTCCACTACTCTGTGACTGATAGGGAGTGTGTGAGGCCTGCTGTATGCCTAAATCTTCTAGGATGTGGCCCAACACTGCTGATGTAAAGTGAGTTCCCCTATCACTTTCTATGACCTCTGGGACTCCATATTTGCACACTACTTCTGAGATCTTCTTGGCTACTGTTTTTTGCAGTTCCCCTTTTTTACAGGAAAAAGCCCTTTGGGTTAGGGGGAGGGGAGGGGTTTTTCTTTGGGGATTTTCATCATGGGGTCGTTTATCGATTTGGGAAAAATTTTTAAAAGGGTTTTTCCGATGGGTCAAATTAAAAAATGGGGGTTTTATCGCCGAGGGCCAATTTAAAAGTCGGGGGAGAACCCAAAAACCCCCCCTTTCTTTTTCTTACCCCCAAAAACCAGGGCTGGAGAAGGGGGAAATTTTAAAAACCAAACCCCCCCAAAACGGGTTCCAAATTTGGTAACAGGGCTACATCTTAAGCAAAAAAAAAAAAATTGGGGTTTAAAAAAGGCCACAGAAAAAAAAGCCCACGGGGGAACCTTTTAAATTTTTCCTTTTCTTGTCCCCAACCGGGCAGGGGCCCTTTAAAAACCGGGCATCCCCCCCCCAAATTTAAAAAAAAAGGGTTGGCCAGGGGGGGGCCCATTTTGTTTTTTAAAAAAACCAAATTTTTTTAAATTTGGAAACGGGAATTTGGGAAAAAATTCCCCGCCCCTTTACCCCCAGGGGGGCCCATGGGAAAGGGGCCCCAACCCCTGGGGGCCCCCCCCCCCAAACCTTTTTTAAAAATTTTCCCGGAAAAAAAAGGAAAGTTTTTCCCAATTTCCCATTTTGGGGTTGGAACGGGGGAACCTTTAAACTATATTTTGCCCGTGTACCGCGGGGAAAGGGGCCCTTTTTAAAACCTTGTTTGGGACCCCACAGTTTAAAAAAATTTAAAAAGGGGTTCCCCAAAAAAAAGGGGGGTTTGGGTTTTTCTTTTTAAAAACCCAATTTTAGTTGAAACGGGGGGCGGGGGTTTTAAAATTTTCCCTTCCCCGGGGAAATTAACGTTTAAAAACCGGGCAGGGCCCCCAAGGTTTAAAAAAGTCCCGGAAAAAAGGTAGTTTTTTTAAAACCATATTTTTTGGGTTTCCCCGGGGGGAACATTGATATTCCGGGGCCCCTTGAAACCCCAAGGTTTGCCCCTTTTAACCCCCTGTTAAACCCCCCCAAATTTAAAAAAAAGTCCCGGAAAAAAGGAGTTTTTAAAAACCCCACTTTTTTTGGGTTAAAAACGGGGGGACATTGCTTATGGGGCCTTTTTACCGCAAAAGGGGGCCCTTTTAAAAACCCGGGGTCGGGGCCCCCCGGGATTAAAAAATTTGGCCGGGAAAAAAGGGGGTTTTTAAACCCCCAACCATTTTAGTTTAAAAAAAAGGGGGAAACTTTCCCCACTAAAATCAGTCCTTTAACTGGGGTTGGGGGCCCCAAATTTAAAACCCCTTTTGGGGGGCCCCCGGTTTAAAAAAAAGGGGCCCGGGGAAAAA
>JAODAL010031095.1:0-48948 GCA_025379985.1 Phyllomedusa bahiana | reverse complement strand
AATACACTATTTTTTGCCCCTTTTCAATTCCCCGGGGTACTATAAAATTGCTGTTTTAGTTTTTACGTGCAAGCTGCGTAAAATGACCAAAGCTGTATGCCCAAAGTAAAAAAACACGTATCTGAAATGTTTCGTATAATAAAATGTGTTTTTGCACCTTTCAATTCACCTGTGGTGACAATAAAATTGCTGTTTTTCAGATTTTACGTGCAAAGCTGCTCAATGAACAAAGCTGTAGTGCGCCAAAGTCAAAAAAACATTTTCTGAAATGTATTCGATAATAAAATGTATTTTTTGCACCTTTCAATTCACCTGTGGTGACTATAAAAATTGCTGTTTTAAGATTTTACGTGCAAGCTGCGTCAATGAACAAAGCTATGTAGTGCGCCAAAGTCAAAAAACACGTATCTGTTATTTTTTCGTATAATTCACTTTATTTTTTGCACCTTTCAATTCACCTGTGGTGACTATAAAATTGTTGTTTTAAGATTTATGTGCAAGCTGCGTCAATGAACAAAGCTGTAGTGCGCCAAAGTCAAAAAACACGTATATGATATTGTTTCGTAAAAAACACGGTATTTTTTGCAATTTTCAATTCACCTGTGGTGACTATAAAATTGCTTTTTTCAGTTTTAGGTGCAAGCGGGGTATTAAAACAAAGTTGTAGTGCGCCAAAGGGGAAAAAAACATATATTGAAATGTATTGGAAAATTTAAAATGTTTTTTTTGCACCTTTAAATTCATCTGTGGAAAACCCTATAAAATTGCTGTTTTAAGATTTACGTGCCAGCTGCGTCAATAAACAAAGCTTTAGTGCCCCAAAGCCCAAAAAACAGTATCTGTTTGTTTTTGTATAAAAAAGGGTTTATTTTTTGCACTTTCAATTCACCTGTGGTGACTTATAAAATTTGTTTTTTCAGATTTACGTGGGGGGTTTGCTTTCAATAAAACAAAGCTGTAGTGCCCAAAAAGTAAAAAAAAACACGTATCTGAAATTGAAATTCGGAAAAAAAAAATGGGGTTTTTTTGCCCCTTTTTCAATTCACCTTTTGGTGGCTAAAAAAAAATTGCTTTTTTAAGTTTTAAATTTGGCAAGTGGGGTTCAATGTTAAAATTTGTAGTGCGAAAAAGTCGGGAAAACCCCGTATTGTTATTTTTTTCGTAAAAATTACACGGTTTTTTTTCACCTTTCAAGTCCCCTGGGGTTTGGAATATAAAATTGCTGTTTTAAGATTTAGGGTTGCAAGTTGCGTCAATAAAAACAAAGCTGTAGTGCCCCAAAAGTAAAAAAACACTTTATTGTTGTTTTGTATAATATACGGTATTTTTTGCACCTTTCTTTTTCCCCTGTGGTGATTTTAAAAAAATTTGCTGTTTTCGTTTTTACGTGAAAAGCTGCGGTCAATGAAAAAAAGCTTTTGTGGGGAAAGACAAAAAAAACACGTATCGGGAAAGGTATGGGGTAATAAAATGTAATTTTTGCACCTATCAATTCCTGTGGTGACTAAAAAAATTGCTTTTTTCAGTTTTAAGTGCAAGTTTCCCTGGCCCAATGAAAAAAGTTTGTAGTGTCCCAAAAAGTAAAAAAACCAGTATATGTTATGTTTTCGTTTTTAATACACGGTTTTTTTGCACCTTTCAATTCCCTGTGGTGCCCTAAAATTTGCTTTTTTAAAGATTTCGTGCAAGCTGCGTCAATGCCCCAAAGCCCCATTTGGGCCAATGTAAAAAAACACGTATCTGAAATGTATTCGGTTTTTAAAAAAAATGTGTTTTTTGCACCTTTCATTCCCCGGTGGTGACAAAAAAAATTTGCTGTTTTAAAAGTTTTACGTAAAAAGTTGGTCTTTGAACAAAGTTGGTTGTGCCCCAAAAGTGAAAAAACAATATCTGAAAGGTATTGGTAAAAAAATTGTTTTTTGCCCCTTTTCAATTCATCTGTGGTAACTAAAAAAATTGCTTTTTTTAAGATTTACGTGCCAGTTTGCTTTAAATGAACAAAGCTTTTTGTAGTGCCCCCCAAAAGTCAAAAAAAACTTGTATCTGTTTTGTTTTTGTTTAATACAGGGTTTATTTTTTGCACCTTTAAATTTCACCTGTGGTGACTATAAAAAGGGTGTTTTAAGATTTACGTGCAAGCTGCGTCAAAGAACAAAGTTTTGTAGTGCGCCAAAGTCAAAAAACACGTATTGTTATGTTTTCGTATAATACCGGAAATTTTTTGCATTTTTTCAATTAAACCCTGTGGTGACTATAAAATTGCTGTTTTAAGATTTAGTAAAAGTTGCGTAAATGAAAAAAAAATGTAGTGCGCCAATGCCAAAAAAACACGTATTGTTTTTTTCCCGTATAATAAACGGTATTTTTTGCACCTTTAATTAAACCTGTGGTGCCCTTAAAATTTTGCTGTTTTAAAGTTTTACGTGAAAGTTTTGGGGCAATGAAAAAAGGGTGTGGGTGCCCCAAAAAGTAAAAAAAAAACCCCGTATCTTTTATTTTTTCGTATTTTACACTTTTTTTTTTAAAAACCTTTCAATTCCCCTTGGTGACTATAAAAATGCTGTTTTAAGATTTAGTGCAAGCTGGTCAATGAACAAAGCTTTATATTTCCCCAAATTTTAAAAAAAAACCGTATCTAAAATGTATTCGGTAAAAAAAAGGGTATTTTTTGCACCTTTAAATTAAATGTGGTGACTAAAAAATTGCTGTTTTCGATTTACGTGCAAGCTGCGTCAATGATAAAAGTTGTATTTGCGCCAAGTCAAAAAAACCCGTATCTGTTATGTTTTGTATAATACACGGTATTTTTTGCACCTTTAAAGTCCTGGGTGAATATAAATTGCTGTTTTAAAAATTTTTTTGCAAGCTGCGTCAATAAACCCAAAGCTGTAGTGGCCAAAGTCAAAAACACTTTTATCTGTTGTTTTCTTTAAAAATAAAGGTTTTTTTTTGGGCACCTTTCAATTCACCTGGGGTTTGATAAAAAATTTGTTTGTTTTCGGGTTTTTTGTGCAAGCTCGGTCAATAAACCCTTTAAGGGGGCTGTAGTGCGCCAAACAAAAAAAAAACACGTATCTAAAAATTTTATTCGGAAAATTTAAAATGTATTTTTGCCCCTTTCAATTCCCCTGTGGTGACTAAAAAAATTTGCTTTTTTCAGTTTTACGTGCAAGCTGCGTCAATGAACAAAGTTTTAGTGCCCCAAAAGTAAAAAAAAACCACGTATGAAATGTATTCGGATAATAAAATGTATTTTTTGCCCCTTTCAATTCCCCTTTGTGGTGCCCTAAAAAAAATTGCTGTTTTCAGTTTTACGTGCAAGCTGCGTCAAGGGGCCCAAAAGCTGTAGTGCGCCAAAGTAAAAAAACACGTTTCTAAAAATGTTTTTCGGTTTAAAAAAACGTTTTTTTTTGCCCCTTTTCCCAATTCACCGGGTGGTGACAAAAAAAATTGTGTTTTCAGATTTACGTGCAGCTGCAAAAATTTGAAAAAAGGGGCTGTAGTGCGCCAAAGTGAAAAAAAAAATATCGGGAAATGTATTGGGATTTAAAATGTTTTTTTTGAAATTTTCTTTCCCCTTTGTGGAAACTATAAAATTGCGGGTTTTAAGTTTACGGGCCAGCTGCTTTCAATAAACCCAAAAGCTGCTAGTGGGGAAAAAGTAAAAAAAAAATGTATCGAAAATGTTTTGTATAATACACGGTATTTTTTGCCCCTTTTCAATTAACCTGGGGTTTGGACTAAAAAAAATGCGTTTTAAGATTTACGTGAAGTTGCTTTTCCAAAGAAAAAAGGGCTGTATTTGCGCCAAAGTAAAAAAAACACGTATTTGTTAGGGGTTTTTGTATAATACCACGGTTTTTTTTTTGCCCCTTTTCCCAAATTAAACCGTGGTGACTAAAAATTTTGCTTTTTTTCAGATTTACGTGCAACCCGGGTTTCAATAAAACCAAAGCGTTGGCCCCCAAAGAAAAAAAAAAACGTATCTAAAATTTTGTATTGGGGATAAAAAAATTTTATTTTTTGCCCCTTTCAATTCCCTGTGGGGGGACTTTTAAAATTGCTGTTTTAGTTATACGTGCAAGCTTTTGGTCAATGAAAAAAAAAGTTTGTAGTGCCCCCAAAGGGGAAAAAAAACACATATTGAAATGTTTTGGGAAAATAAAATGTATTTTTTGAAACCTTTAAAATTAACTGTGGTAAATATGAAATTCCCTGTTTTAAGATTTACGTGCAAGCTGCGCCCAATGAACAAAGTTTGTAGTGCGGCCAAAGTCAAAAAAACAGTATCTTTTAAAGTTTACGAAAATAATACAGGGAATTTTTTTTGCACCTTTCAATTCCCCTGGGGGTGACTATAAAATTTTTTTTTAAAGGGATTTACTTTGCAAGCTGCGTCAAAAGAACAAACCCCTTGTAGCCCCCCCCAAAAAGTAAAAAAAACACTTTATTGTTTTTGTTTCGTTAAAAATACACGGTATTTTTTGCCCTTTCCCAATTCCCTGTGGGGGGAATAAAAAAATTGTGTTTTAAGATTTAGTGCAACCTGCGTCAATGCCCCAAAATCTGTAGTCCCGGAAAAGAAAAAAAAACCGTATCGGGAAATGAATTGGTTTAAAAAAAATTTTGTTTTTTGCCCCCTTTTTCAATTCACCTGTGGTGACAAAAAAATTGTGTTTTCAGTTTTAAAGTGCAAGTTTGCGTCAATAAAACAAACTGTAGTGGGGCCAAAAGTCAAAAAAACTTTTCCCTGTTATTTTTTGTAAATCACACGGAAAATTTTTTTTGCACCTTTTTTTTTCCCCTGTGGTGATTTATAAAGTTGTTTGTTTTAAGATTTACGGCGGGTTGCGCAATGAAAAAACTGTAGTGCCCCCAAATTTCCAAAAAACAGTATCTGTTGTTTTGTATAAAACACGGTATTTTTTGAACCTTTCAATTCACCTGTGGTAAACTATAAAATTCCCTTTTTTTTAGTTTTAGGGGCCAAGCTGCGCCCAATTAAAACAAAGCTGTAGTGGGGCCAAATTTTAAAAAAAACCCATTTCTGTTTTATGTTTTCGTATAATACAGGGTTTTTTTTTTGGTACCTTTAAATTTCCCCTGTGGTGACTATAAAAATTGCTTTTTTAAAGGGTTTTACGGCAAGCTGCGCCCAATGAAAAAAAGCTGTAGTGGGGCCAAAGTAAAAAAACCGTATTGAAATGTATTCGGATAAAAAAAAATGTTTTTTTCTGCCCTTTAAATTTCCCCTGTGGTGACTATAAAAATTGCTTTTTTTTAGATTTACGTGCAAGCGGCCCGTCAATGAAAAAAGTTGTGTGCGAAAAAAGAAAAAAAAAAACCGTATTTGAAATGTATTCGGTTTAATAAAATGTTTTTTTTACCCTTTTCAATTAAACGGTGGGGGAATTTTAAAATTTTGCTGTTTTTGATTTAGTGCAAGCTGCTTTCAATAAACCCAAAGCCTGTAGGGGCCCCCCCAAAAGTAAAAAAAAAAAGTAATGTTGATTTTGAATAATACAGGGGATATTTTGCACCTTTCAATTCACCTGGGGTTTATTTAAAAAATTTGCTGTTTTCAGATTTACGGGGCAAGCTGCGTCAATGAAAAAAGCTTTTAGTGCCCCCAAAAGGGCCAAAAAACCCCTTTATCTAAAAATGTTTTTCGGATAAAAAAAAATTTATTTTTTGCACCTTTAAATTTCCCCCCGTGGTGACTTTAAAATTTTTTTTCCCGATTTCCTTTGGAAAGTGCTTTCCAATAACAAAGCTTTTAGTGCCCCAAAAAGTAAAAAAAACATGAAATCTTTTTTATTTTTTTCTTTATAATACAAAAATTTTTTTGCACCTTTTTCAATTACCGTGGGGGACTATAAAATTTCTGTTTTAAGATTTAGTGCAAGCGCGTCAAGGGAACAAAGCTGTAGTCCCCCCCCAAAGTAAAAAAAACACTTATCTGTTATGTTTTCGTAAAAATACACGATTTTTTTTGCCCTTTCAATTCACCTTTTTTTGGTGACTATAAAATTCCCTGTTTTAAGTTTTATGTGAAAGCTGCGTCAATAAACCAAGTTTTTAGTGCATCAAAGCCCAAAAAACCGCATCTAAAATTTGTTTTCGGATAAAAAAAATGGGGTTTTTTTGCCCCTTTAAAATTCATGTGGTGACTATAAAATTGCTGTTTTCGGTTTTACGTGCAAGCTGCGTAAAGGGAAAAAAGGTAGTGCGCCAAAAGTCAAAAAAAAACGTATCTGTTGTTTTCGTAAAATTTACACGTTTTTTTTTTGCCCCTTTTTCAATTAAAGCTGTTTTTGGCTTAAAATTGTCTTTTCAAAAATTTAAACGTGAAAGCTGTCAAGAAAAAAGTTTGTAGTGCGCCAAAGAAAAAAAAAAACGTATTGAAAGTTTTTGGATAATAAAATGTTTTTTTTTCCCTTTAAATTTTACACGTGGGGTTGATATAAAATTGCTGCTTTCAGATTTACTTTGAAAAGCTGCGTAAAGGAAAAAAGGGTAGTGCCCCCAAAAGAAAAAAAAACCCCGTACCCCTGTTATGTTTTCTTTATAATACCGGTTTTTTTTTGCACCTTTAAAGTCCCCTGGGGTGACTAAAAAATCGCGTTTTCAGATTTACGTCCCAAGCTGCTTTCTTTGGGAAAAAAGCTTTTTTTTTGCGCCAAAGAAAAAAAACCGTATTTGAAATTTTTTCCCGGATAATAAAATGTATTTTTTGCACCTTTAAATTTAAAACCTGGGGTGACTAAAAAATTTTGCTTTTTTTAAGTTTTTAACGTGCAAGCTACGTCAATGAAAAAAGCTGTAGTCCCGCCAAAAAACAAGTATTGTTATGTTTGTATAATACAGGGGTTTTTTTTTGCACCTTTCAATTCACCTTGGGGGATATATAAAATTGCTGTTTTCGATTTCGGGGCAAGTGCGTCATTGAACAAAGCTGTAGTGCCCCAAAGTAAAAAAACACTTTATTGTTATTTTTTCATATAAATACACGGTTTTTTTTGCACCTTTCATTTCCCCTGTGGTGAATATAAATTTGCTTTTTAAGATTTAGGGGAAAGCTGGGTCAAAAAAAAAAAGCTGAAGTGCGCCAAAGCCCAAAAAAACACTTATCTGTTTTTTTCGTAAAATTTCCCGTTTTTTTTTTTGCCCCCTTTAAAATTCAACTGTTGGACTATAAAATTGTGTTTTCGGGATTTACGGGCAAGCTGGGGCCAAATAAAACAAAGCGTAGTGCCCCCAAAGTAAAAAAAACACGGTATGAAATGTATTCGGATAATAAAATTATTTTTTGCCCCTTTAAATTTCCCCCCTGTGGGACTAAAAAAATTGCGGGTTTTAGATTTACGTGAAAAGCTGCGTAAATGAAAAAAGGGTTGTAGTGCCCCCCAAATTAAAAAAAACACGTATCTTTTTTTTTTTTGTAAAAAACACGGTTTTTTTTTGCCCCTTTTTAAATTTCCCCCTGTGGTGACTATAAAATTGCTTTTTTCAGATTTAAGTGCAAGGTGGTTATATGAAAAAAGGGTTTGGAAGGGGTTAAATTAAAAAATGAACCCCTTTTGGGAAATGTTTAATGATAAAAAAAGTGGGGGTTTTTCACCTAACACAGAGACCCGAAAGTTACTAGAAATGATGTGTATCCTAATATAAGTTAAGTCTGCCCAAATATCCGGAAATTTTTCCCAAAAAGCAAAACTTTTAATTAAAAGTTATTGCAGTGAAATGTTCCCACTAATTCTTGGTGAACTTTATCCAGTATTCTTTTTTGAGCTTGTTTTGTTTTTGCCCGCGGGCCCCCTCCCCCCCCCGCTCCCCTGTGTATTTACAGGGGTTTAGATGCTCTACCTAACTACAAAAAATTTCCCCAATTTTAAATTTCAAATTAAATTTGTAAGGATCACAGTTTAATGTAGAGGTTTCTCTTTTGCAAAAATTGAAAAATTTCGCTGAGCGTTTGGCCACAGGCGGGAGCGCATGTCCTACTCCTATGGGGAGGTGAGAGAACTGGGGGCCCTAACGGGAAAAAGCTGTTCTATTTTAAAAACGGGGGGTCATGTGTTTTTTTCCCAAGCCAAATCGAAACCCCTTACACACCCAAAGTCATGACGTCGCACACCCCCATTCCCCTGCTTATTCTGTAATCTCTTTTTGCTGGCCGCCAAAAATTACAGGAAGCGCCAAAAATGGGGCGATAAAAATTTGATGTGCACAGTTTTACCCAAAAAATTTAAATGGGAATGATCAAAAAAATTTCGATCACCATAAAAACCTTCCCGATTTAAACCCTTTGTCGATAATAATCGCTAACACAGAAAATTTGGGGTATATACTACATAAAATTTTACATGTTACCACAAAATACGCATTTAAGGGTGTACTCATATACTGTGGATATCCCTGTGGAGGATAGTAGTGGACCCGGTGCACTCAGTAAAAATCGGTGTCTCAGGCAATGGTATAATTAAACCATCAATATTTTATTTTAAAACTATCAGAGCTTTCAGGCCCCGACAGAATTAAAACAGTTAGAACAATAAAAACAAGAGCACAGTCGACGCGTTTCGCGCGGAAAACCCGTGCTTCCTCAGGACAGATACACTTCAATGTAAGTGTCTGCTTTATATACAGTTTGTTTGTGGAGACGCTGCACCTAAGGCGCCGAAAAAAACAAAGTCTCAAGCTTGTAACAAAGACTGTCAGATTTGTGATACTAACAAGGTGTCTAAGTGGAAGGAATAGCTGTCACTCACAGGAGACAGCCAGGATGTTGCTTTATCAAGAGGATGAATGGATAAGCTAGATCACTTTAGAGAAAACTTTAGGGAATGCAACAGAGATCAGGAATCGCTGTGTGTAATGTCAATCAAGAAAATGTATCAATTGATGTGATAGGTCTAAGGGGGGACCAATAAATGTTAATTCTAAGAGATAGATACAAAATAGGACACTAAAATCTGTGATATAGTACTATATATAGCAACTAGTAAAAGTAATGTCCTTCTATTTTGTATCTATCTCTTAGAATTAACATTTATTTGTCCCCCCTTAGACCTATCACATCAATTAATACATTTTCTTGATTGACATTACACACAGCGATTCCTGAGCTCTGTTGCATTCCCTAAAGTTTTCTCTAAAGTGATTGACATCTAGCTTATCCATTCATCCTCTTGATGAAGCAACATCCTGGCTGTCAACTGTGATTGACAGCTATTCCTTCCACTTAGACACCTTGTTAGTACCACAAACCTGACAGTCTTTGTTACAAGCTTGAGACTTTGTTCTTTTCGGCGCCTTAGGTGCAGCGTCTCCACAAACAAACTGTATATAAAGCAGACACTTACATTAAAGTGTATCTGTCCTGAGGAAGCGCGGGTTTTCCGCACGAAACGCGTTGTCTGTTCACTTTTTTTTATCGTTCTAACTGTTTTAATTCTGTCGGGGCCTGAACGCTCTTATTTTTTTAGAATAAATTTTTGATGGTTTAATGATACCATTGCCTGAGATGCCGATTTTTGCTGAGTGCGCCGGGTCCACTACTATCCTCCACAGGGATATCCACAGTACTTCTTGCCAGGTTCATTACAGGACCTAAATATTTTTCGGACCAAGGCAGCCGTGCAGAGGGCGACGGAAAAAAACAGCCCTTCAAACGCATCTGAGTGCTGTGCCTCTCCATTGCACAACTGCATATGGTGAGCGCATTACTTGCTAATTTATATTTTCTTTTTAAGGTTTTATACTATTGTGCGCCCCCTCCTGTTTTTTCTCCTTTTCTGTGTATGTGTATGTGTATATATATATATATATATATATATATATATATATATATATTCACACACAAAGTCATAAGAAAAAAAAATAAGGATTTGTGGCGCTCTTGGAGTAAATAAGATAAAAAACACCTTATTTCAAGAGTGTTTATTGTTAAAAGAGATAACACTCTCATATAAAAAACATTAAAACTTTACGCGTTTCGCATGGTATACCCATGCTTCATCAGAAGTGCAAACAGACATTCAAAATTTGGCAGGTTAATATAGCAGTCTAATCAAATGTCAATTACATAACTAGGGTGTCTAATCAATCACTGTGTGCATGACAAATTCTAGTTAGTCTAAACGATCATCACTGGGTGTTCGCATGGTCAATCCCGGGACCTTATACATTGTATTGTGTGTATAAGTAGGTACAATCCTCCGTGAGTGATGAAACAATACGTTTTAGATTCCAGTACAAGAAAAAGACTTGTTATCTATAAAAATAAACTTACATAAAAATAAGGTAAAAATAACTAATCAAAAATATGTCTCACTCGTGCGGAAACAATCCTATATGTTTCTATAAAAATATCATGGCTATGTGTGTCAGATAACTGATAACAGTGGGCGAATAAAACCGCTCTGGTAATTACAATTTAATATACCTAGGATATGAGCTTATTTGTTTGTGTTTACTCCATCTGTATATTTTGGTTAGTTTTGCTGGCGATAGTCAACGTACTGAGGTTTTTTAAAATATTGTAGTGTCTTATAGTGAGAAAACAAGATTCTGAAAATGGAATTTCCCCCTGATAGAAATAAGAAGCACGATACCAATTTCTCTATGTAACGAAATGACTAGGTACTCATGTTTCTGAATTGAGGGAAGACATATTACATGTGTATAACATATAAATGAAACAAATATTGAAGTTATTAATAATATAATAATGTTATATGCAGTTCCAGGTTGATAAAGTTATATACAATTTGAAATGGACGATTGGATCATAGAGCACATGTTTTTAGTAAAGAATCTAAGCAAAATGCGTAAGTTAAAATCCTCTGGTGCAAGGCACCAAATTGCAGCAGTCACTAATGAGTGAGTTCATTGGAGTAGGGCATATGTTTTTAGTAAAGAATCTAAGCAAAATGCGTAAGTTAAAAATCCTCTGGTGCAAGGCACCAAATTGCAGCAGTCACCAACATGTTAGTTCACTGGAGTAGGGCACATGTTTATAGTAAAGAATCTAAGCAATATGCGTAAGTTGAGATCATCTGGTGCAAAGCACCAAATTGCAGCAGTTACGAACATGTTGGTCTATTGGATTATAGAGCACATGTTTATAGCAAAGAATCTAAGTAATGTGTGTAAGGTAAGGTTTACACACACACACATGTAAACACATACATGTACACACACGTATACACATACACACATGTATACACATATATACACATACACACATGTATAGACACATATACACATACACACATGTATACACATATATACTCATACACACATGTATACACATATATACTCATACACACACATACACATATACATTCAGTTCACATTCATGTTTTTTCAATCCTATTATACTATTTAGTACTGGTCTCTACAGTGAGGCTCCTCACTCACTTGATCGATCATAGCATGGGCGGAGCCGAGTGTAGCAAAGGGTGGAGTCTCTCACTCCCTGTGTGCTGCTGACTCTTGTGCTGACCATGGCTGCAGCACACGGAGTCAGGAGCTCCACTGAGTGAAAGGCGCCCCCTTCCCCCTAGTAAGCGCCTGACACCCCGGGCAGTCGCCCTCCCTTTCTGCAGGCTCCTAAGTACAATCCTGAGCTGTATGTGTGTCTAGAGGACGCACATACAGCTGAAGCCCGACGATCCTCTGAGGTTTGGCGCACAGCCAGGTTTATTCGGGGCTTGTGCCCCGAACAAAACTACCTAGCGACGCCCCTGCCATATAACATTTTAATACTCTTATTGCAGTCCGTGCGTCTGGTTGGCGCAGAGAGCTCAGTTGTAAGCAAATTGTGTTATACATATTTTATAGTAAATTGCGCCTGTGTTCAGTGGTGCAAAGGCTGCCATTTTAATCCATATAACATTTAAATACTCTTATTGCAATCCGTGCGTCTGGTTGGCGCAGAGAGCTTAGTTGTACGCAAATTGTGTTATACATATTTTATAGTAAATTTCATCTGCAGTCAGTGCTGTGAAGGCTGCCATATTAATCCATATAACTTTTTAATACTTCTATTTCAGTCACTGCGTCTCAGTTTGGCGCTAATCGTGCATTTGTACGATAGTTTGTTGAAAACTATCAATTGCTAATCCTACTGGGCAGTTGTATATCTCAGGGACTGAAGGAAGAACACTGTTGATTTTGTGTTACGGTTCTTCCACCAGACTGCATTTCAAAGATACTTGATAGAAACAATTCTGTTTCTAATCCTAGTTGGCTGTAGGAAATTATAGGGATTTAAGAATACCTGTGATTTGCCATCTTTCAATAAGAGACTGTCAAAAACTCTTCCATACCTTATATTTTCAGAAATTTTTATATTTCTGAACATGGAGCAAACTGCAAGTGGTAAGCGAGCAAAGAGGGTATAGGACATGGAGGTAGAGGTACAAGACAAGTTGCTCCTTCCAGTGCTGGCGACAACACACAAACCAATGGATCGTCAGTTGCAGGACCGTCAGGCCTGTTATCGATGGTTCGGTGCCCTGTGAATCTCAGTAATGAACAGTGTCGCCAATCTGTTCTTCAGTGGTTAATGCAACCTGCATCCAGCAGTCTTACCTTCTCGTCCTCCGAGTCACGGCCACAAATGTCGTCATCATCATCGTCAGCATCCATCCAACATGAAGTGAAGGCAGCCCAAATGACAACTCGTGTAACCACTACTGTGGATAATCCATTTTCTGAAGACCTCTTTCATGGCAAAATGCGGTTGGGGTCAAAGGCATTTCAAAAGATGAAGAGGCCAAAGAGGGTGATTTTGTCTGCTCTGACGCCCAATCGCTGATGCCTTCAGAGGAGGAGAAGGAAGCCGGTCAATCGGCAAGAATCCTGGGCGGTCGGCAACGCCTTGCAGTGCCTGTTGCTTGTAGCCCGCAGCTCCAGGATGTAGAATGTCATCCTGGAGGAAGTCACCTGTGTTGATGATGATGACGACGACATTGCAGATCTAACGTGGTCTTATCAGCAGAATTTGCTTGCAAATTCTCATCACTGGACGAGGAAGAAGACGATGGGGTAGTGTCAGTACAGGTCCCGCCTCAAAAAGGGAGAGGGCCATGATAAGATCAAGCGTTTCTCTGCTGCCCATGTCCTGCAGCGGTATGAGCAAGGATCAGCCCCAGTGCCACACACCGTCACCCGAGTACCACCACCACCACCACCAGAGACACAGCCTAGCCCTTCTCCTTCCACCAGTTTGACCTGCACGCCGTACAGCAGCCAGTCTAGCAGCCAGCCTTCTGTCTACCAGGTTTGGGAGCAGAAGAAACACTTAACCCCAACCGACGCCGGGCCTCCAACCACTGTCACACCCTCTGTCTCCGCCTCCTCCGCCACCACCAAGCGTTCCTCAGCTGCCCATGTCTCTCAGAGTCATGATCAGGAATCAGCCTCCGCTTCATCCTTCACCGTCGCCCAAGTACCACCAGCACCAACAGAGAGCCATCCTACTCCTTCTCCTTCCGCCAGTTTGACTTGCACGCCATACAGCGGCCAGGCTACCAGCCAGCCTTCTGTCTTCCAGGTTTGGGAGCAGAAGAAACACTTTAACCCAAATCATCCCAAAGCCAAAAGCCTGAATGTCGGCATTGCCAGGCTTTTGGCCTTGGAAATGTTGCCTTTCCGTCTGGTGGACACAGATGGGTTCTGCAATATCATGGCCCTTGCCTGCCCCCAATACTAGATGCTGAACAGGCATTTCTTTTTCTGAAAAGCCGTCCCTGCCCTGGCCAGCCATGTGTCATCTAAAATTTCAAGCGCGTTGTCTGCACCTGTGGCCGGCAAAGTCCATCTGACCACCGATACATGGACTAGTAAGCACGGTCAAGGCCGCTATATATACTGGGTGAGCTGGGTGGATGTCTCTGGCGGTGACGGTGGCTCTCAGGCTCGGCGCACGTTCTTCAAAACCGCAGGGATGGTGCAGGGTTCTTTACCCCAAGGTCCACTGGAAGCATCACGTGCCCAGAGAAACCAGTCCATGTTGAAATTAATCTGTCTTGGAGACCGTCAACACACAGGTCAGGAGCTGTGGACGGCTCTCCGCAACGAGACCGAGCGCTGGCTGGGTGGCAAGAACCTTGTGCCAGGCAAGGTGGTGTGTGGTAATGGTCGAAATCTCCTGGCTGCCCTTAAGATCGGTAAGCTGGAGCACATCCCTTGCCTGGCACACGTCATGAACCTCGTCGTTCAGAAATTTCTAAACCACTACCTGGGTCTGGAAAGCCTGCTGAGAAAGGCTCGAGGTCTGAGCTCACACTTCCGCCGTTCGTACCCTGCTCCATCCCGGCTGGCTGTGTTACAGCGTCAGCTCGGCCTCCCCGTCAACCATCTCATGGTTGATGTGGCAACACACTGGAATTCGACCCTCCACATGCTCCAGGTATTGTGGCAGCAGCGCAGTGCCATTACGCAGCACAAAGTGACACCTGATCTGACAAGCAGCGGTGCGGACCTCGGGCTGTTGAGCCACCGAGAATGGAGGCAGGTGAAAGAGCTCTGCACCATCCTTGTGAGTTTTGAGGAAGCCACCAAAATGGTCAGTGCGGACAATGCTCTTGTCAGCATGAGCATTGTGGTGACCTTAGTTATGGAACAAGTGTTGGACACTCTGAAACAGCAGGTTCCACCAGCGACGGAGGAGGAGACGGACACAGATGCCGACAGAGAGACTTTCTCTCCATCGAATCCAGAAGGCCCAACAGTGTCACAACTTTGTCGGTCTTCATTAGGCGGTGGTTTAGGTTCCAGGGCTGGTGCAAGGCGGCGCCTCAGCTCTCAGGGTACATCATCTGAGGCAAGTCGGGGCTGTGTGGAAGCTGAGGCAGAGGAGGAGGAGGATGAGGTATTCCTGGAAAACGACGTTACCGAAGTCCCTGCCTTGGAAAGAGGTTGGCAGGGTTTTTAAAGGGGAGGAGGAAGATGGGGAAGATCCAGTTTTCGAGGCCCCCCGACCCAGGGGGCTTGGAAATAAAGGGCTCCATCTCTCACATAAAGGCGGGATGCCCAAATTTCCTCCAACATGATCCCCTTTAAAAAGGCCATAAAAATGAACAAAAAGTTACTGATAGGCCACCCCCCCTTGATCCACGTTACAAAGCTAAACCGGGATTTTTCCTTCCACCCACCCCAAAAATAAGTAAAAGAAAGGAAATTTGGAGACCGTCCCTGATTGATCAACGGGAAACCCTCTTTTTGCCCCTGTTTCCCACATTCTTAAATGCCCAACGGGGGAAACAACGCAGCAACAAAAAAAGCTTTAGAGTCCCAAAGTACAGCAGCACATGCATTGTAAACAAAAACCCTAAGGGGTTGACCATTTGGAAAATTTTTAAATTTAAACTAACTCATCAAAAATTTTAAAGGGAAAAGGGCAAAACAAACAACAAAACAGATACCGGCTTAAGTTCAGGGTTTGCATAAAAAAATTAAATCTGCTCCAACATAAAATTTTTTGGGATATGTTTGGGACCCAAAAACGATTTCGGGTATCAAAAATGTATGAATGGCCCGAGCTGGGCCACGCATAACCATTTCAAAATCGAGGGGGGACCCCCCCAGCACCGGGGGAGTCATTACAGACAAACGCACCCCCTTTTCCCCACTGATAATGTGGACCCTTTTGACTTTCATCAAGATGAATCAGGCGGGAAATCTCTGTGTTTGTTTTTCCCCCCCAAAGGGACAGGCCCCGTTTTATTTTGCCGGTTTCTACTTCACATTCCTCTTCAAACAAAAGGTCCCTTGAAAAAAATTTTTTTAAAATCCAAATTTTTTTACGGCAATTTTTTTTCTCTTTCCCCCAAAAGGGTTCTTTTTGGGCTTTTTTTTGCTTTGAGGGACTGAAAAAGGGACCCCAAATTGTAAAACCGGTTTCATAAAAAAAAACTTTTTTCATTTACCAGTTTTTCATTAAAAATTTTCGCACTGTCAAGGGTTTTGGGGACATGGTGTTTGGGAATAAGCATAAAAAGGCCCTTTTTGGAAACAGAAATGGTAATTTTTTTTTTTTTTTTTGGGTTATGCTGCTGTGAAATACAGCTAAAAATACAGGCTTTTTTTTAAAAAAGGGTTTTTTCTAACAGAAAATTGTTCTTCCAATTGCCAAAGGGGCCAAAGGGCAGTTTTGAATTTTTGGGGGGGCATCTTTGCTCACTTTAGGGCTTTTTTTGCGTGTTAATAGATACGGATGCCACCCGGGGTCCCCCGCACCCACTGAACTCCTCCCCTGCTACTGAACCTACTGTTAATAGGTAGGGACGCCACCCCGGCCCACCACACTCCCCGTTACCCCCCCCCCCCCTGCAGCTAAACCCTGTTAACCCCACGTTACAGCCTCATCCGCCTTGATCAGTAATTTCCTTCAACCCACTGACGTAGAATCAGGATTTTCAACAGGCCAGTTGACCTACCGGGGACATCTGTTTTTTTGCTTCACACTAATATTAGGTGGAACAATATCACCAGTAAATGGGAAATGCTCTCGCGCAGCAGAAAAGGAAAATTTTTTTTTTTTAAATATATTTATTTTTTTTACTGCAAAATTTTCTGCTGAGCCATAAGGGGACCCGTCGATTTTGGGGCATGCTCTCAGTATATGGGTTTTTCAAGCCCTTTCATTAAAATACGCTTCAAAAAAACTCTTTTCCCGCACTTTTTAATCAGTGGGCATCAGGGTTTTGGGGCAGTTTTTGGACAGACCGGGAAGTCCCAAATTCCAGCCAACTAAAGCGCTTCAAATAAAAACGCCTTCTACACGGTAATCTGTGGGCATGCAGATTTAAGGGTCATCGTGGTCAAGGGTAGGGGATTGTCAATTCCATTTTAACTAAAATGGTGGTTCAAAAAGACTCCTTTTTTTTCCCTGCACTTTTTTAAACTGGGGGTCCGCAGGGTTTTTAAGGGTTATGCTGCATTCAGGGAAGGATATCAAGTCCATTCAAATAAAATATGGTTTTAAAATAAACTGCCTTCTGCACTTTTTAATTTGTGGGCATGCAGGTTTAACAGTCTGCTGTGGTTCAGGGGCAGGGAAAGGAAAACGAAATTTTTTTTCTTGACTCTTGTTGCCAAACGCCAAGAAGTAGCACATATCCAGTTTACTGTTGTGGATGTTAGTTCCAGCTTTTCCTCCCCTGTTTGGGTGTAAGAATGAAGCTGTTGTTCCTCTCCCATAGACTTTAATGGTTTTTGGCGATAATCGACTATTGGATATCGACATGATAATTGCCGATATCGACTATCGAATCGATAACGATAGTTGACACAATCGCTCATCACTATCCATTAACTGTCCACGTAAAGAATGTCTCTTTATCCTCACAGAATACCGAGTGTAAAACACGGGAGGGATAATGCAGAAATAATGTGCTAGAAGAACAAGAAAAAGGACACAAGCGCACTCTGTGCAGATAGTTAAAACGTATATGAACGTATGCAGTACTATCATTGCTCACCTGGGTTGGTTGTACAAAATGGTACAACACATAGATGCACATATAGTAACTTAAAATTCATTCCAAATCACTTACAATGATTATCCGAAAGAGAGATCTTTTGGATATATTAATTAAACACAGTAGTCCAAAATGGGCTAAATGAACTGCATTTGAGTCACAGAAAAAAATAATTCATTCCTTTCAATGGCTAGCTGAAAAGATGAGGACAGTGTAGCTACAGGAAGTGCAACGCTAGCAGCTGCCACGGGGCCCCTTTGACACATAAGAAGACACCGGTATTGGAAATGGCACATGGTAACTGGCAGGAGCCCCCTATCACTTGTCATATATGTGGTGGCAGCAAGAACATCCCAACAGGGAACATGGAGGTTCAGCTGGCAGTGCCATAGTTATAGGGGGTTCAGAGGTAGGCAGGGCTGCTGTTAGTCATCTATTAACCATTTCAGGGCCCCATGCAGCTAAATCAAATGGGGCCCCCACCCATTACTAGTTCCTATTTTTAACATATCACTGGGCCCCTTTTTGATATGGCCACTGACAGGAGTACTGCCTTATTGCCACCCCTGGAATCCCTTTTACAGTAGCCTGACCCCAAAACCAGCAAAAATGACTATGTAGACATTCAGAATAAAATTAGCAAGAGGAAATGAGTGTGTGAAATAAGCTTTTTTTTCAATAGGACCTTTACTATATTGTCTTTTATAGTGGCCTGGCCCCAAAACCATCAAAAATGACCTTATAGACACTCAGAATAAAATTAGCAAGAAGAAATTTGTATTTGAAATAAGCTTTTTTTTTTTTTTTTTTTTTTTACTAATGGTGTCTTTTACAGCAGCACGACCTCAAAAGCATCAAAAATGACCTTTCAGACACTTGATAAAATTAGCAAGAAGAAATGATTATTTAAAACAAGATTTTTTTTGAATAGGACAAATAGGATAAATATTAAAAAAGTCAAGATTTGTTCATAGTCTCTTATTGAAGAATTGTACTCCAAAGACAGCAAATCAACAGTGTTCTTAAAAGCCTATACTTTGCAACGGGCAAATAAGATTATAAACAGAATTTTTTCTATGCAATATCGGTGAAATGGGGTCGTATGGAAGAACTCTCACAGCAAATCAAGTGGTCTTAAATAGGATTATAAACCAAATTTTTTCTATGGCATATTTATACAAAACTACCTAACTTCCTAACTATTGCTGTGAATAATTCCCTAAACTAGCTTCCCCCTCTCCAAGTAATCTCACTAGCAGATTTTCCTGTGTTAAATTGCTATTAAATGGTATTTCTGCCTGCTGGCAAACCAGCAGACACAGGCAACAGTGTGTTCACTACAGTGAGTAAGGTGGAAAAGGTGTTCAACAGGAAATACAGTTACATACACATAAGACGGTCCTGTGATTTTAGCAGCCAATGCGATTCCTACAGCCTCACTGGTGACATTTTCGAGCCCCCCTCTGTGCTCTGCACTGATTGGCTGGCCGCCAAAACTGAAGGAAGCAGCTGAAAAAGGTGCCGAACGCCTGTGCCGAATCCAAACTTTTTACCGAACTTTCGGCCAAAAATTTGGTACGGCTTGGGTTCGGAAAGAAAAGGAAAGTTTGTGCCGAACTAACTATTTTATGTACGATTTGGCTCGACACTACATTACAACTTTGAAAAACTTTTCCTCTATCTGAATGAAAAAAAAAGTCAAGCAGATTCATAAATCTTCAGTGCAGGACATTTTGTGTAAAGAATCCAAGACTGCAGGCCACTGTTTAATATGCAACATATATTTTCTAAGTAGACTATAAAAAAAGAAAGTCAAAACTATGTGCTATTATTTCTGGCAAATGACCTAATTTGATTCAAATGTAAAACATGCACAAAGATATCTTAATGTGGAAGTCACTTCAAAAACTAATTAAGATGTTTAATGAAACTAAGTACTTAAAGGGGATTTGCCGAGAGATAGATTCTTACCCCTCTCTTGTTAGCACAGGCAGAATGTCAACAAATCACGCTGAGTCATGAAGCTGCAGGGGAGAGAGGAAGGGGGAGTGAGGAGTGAGGAATCCAAGGGAGCGTCTCAAAACTTAAGTGAAATAATAACCAGTACAGCAGTGGATTCACAATACAGCAAGACAGCCTCAGACTGCACTGTCAGGAGCCTTATCTGCTAAGATGCTAATGTAATGTAAACAAATAACGGAGCTGAAAGAGAGAGAGACACACACAGCAGAGAGCACAGAGCTGCATAAGGGATCTTGTGACATGTACAC
Organism: Phyllomedusa bahiana; assembly: GCA_025379985.1. NCBI lineage: Eukaryota > Metazoa > Chordata > Amphibia > Anura > Hylidae > Phyllomedusa > Phyllomedusa bahiana. Next base: position 29,183 of record JAODAL010031095.1, on the reverse strand, counting down.
TGAAATAAAAAAAACTATAACTTGTGGCTTCTATATACAAAAGAGAACACCTATTCTACACAGCAGCTTGAAAGCTTCTTCATGTTCCTGTCATCAGATAAAGCAGTATCTAATCACACTACAACTAGTTTATTCTGTATACAAAAGAAACATATTGCTACCCGGTGCCATTAAAAACTTCTGCAGCTCAGTCCTCATCAGATAAGAACTCTCTCTGCGCAAGCCCGTCCAGCTCTTGTCAGGCCGTATCTAATAGACTCTTTGAAGTAACCAAGGGCATGTAAGGAAGGCTGTAGCTCTCTGAGACTGCAATTTTTGTAATCACATATATTTAGAAAAGTGATTAAAAACCCATTTTGGAGGATCCCACGTCAACATTACATCGTGGCAAAACCCCTTTAATGCTTTCAAAATTGAAATGCAAAATTTCACAAATATAGAATTCAAATTTAAATGCAGCTGTTTTTTTTACATAGAAGTTACTACTGAAATGTTTCCAAATAATATATATTACACAACACAATGAAAAATAATGCAAAAAAAATCACAACTTGAAATACTTTACTAAAAATACTTTGTCCTAGACAAGACATAGAGTACAGTAAATGACTGTTTAAATACCAAGAATGGTATAATCTCGAAAACCTAAGAAGTATATTTGGATAAAATGAAAATCTGCTCATAACAAAACAAAACATGAAGTATCAATCAGGTCATATAGAAAACTAGATACACGCTTTAAAATTAACTATGCCCAAAAAAATTTTGGACTCGCAAAATTAAGGGGACTTGGATAATTTGACTCATTACAAACAATATCCCTTGTCTTGCAATGTGATTTCTTACGGATGCTATCTGATGTGGATTACTGATTGTTTTATATCTGCCTTTTCCTCATTTAAGCCTTACTTATGCCACTTACATTGTAAGTGATTTTTTTACTCATTTTGTTTTCTTTTTTAAATATTTTTTACCACTACTTTGTAACTTTTATTAAAAATGCCAAAAATAAAACAAAAAAAATAAGAAAAAAAAAAAACAGTCAATGTAACACCGGTTTTGGTTGTTTTAATATTTGGGTGTCCTTTGGGTCAATAAAAACAAACAAATAGAGTATAAAGAAAATTGACTCTATCTAGGTTTAAAACACATATTTTTTCCATTTTCTTTAAATTATGCCAGTGCCCTGTTTTATAATGCATCTTATAGTTTTGATTAATGTGGAAAACATATTTTCAGACCCACGAAAGTCTTTCAAAATACAACTGCAATCCCCAGAAAATTTGGCATGCTGTATAACATATAAAAAGAAAATAATACAATAATTTTGTAAATCTTACTTAACAGGGTTGTCTCTCTCTTCTTTCCAAAAATAAGGTGTGGAGACTGTAAGATAATTTTAAAAACAATACCTAACCTCTTTACTGATATTCATTTCAATGATGGCTCTGCAAGTCATCTCCTAGGGTCTTTTGTTGTTTTCAGCCTAAAGGAACCTCACTGCTGCAGTCTCTAAATTTTTCTGCGGGGTTCATTCATACGCTAAATATTTTTGTGTGAAATAAAGGCTCCTGTCAGCCCAAATTTTTGGCCAAAATTATGTCTATATGGTATAGGGTTTTTAAACAGGGTCTGAACACTTCATTCTGTGCACTATGGTTAATTTTTTCTTACTACACCTGTCTCCTGCTTCTGCAACCTTGTGCTGGGCTGCAGGTAATTTAGACTGAGTATGATTGACAGCTGCCTTTGCCACTCCAATCACGCTTTGGGCCGGGTCTCTGATATCTCATTTAAGATCACTTCTGCTCTGAGAGCCTTGCTGGTGATAGCACTTGTAAATGATCTGGTGAGGTTTTGAGAGTAACATCTCTCTTTAGTGCATAGAAGTATCAGCAGTGAAACATGCTCACAGACACCAGCCATGGGTTTCAGACCACGTGGGTCCTTTTTCACAGCAATTGGTTCTGCGCAACTCAGCTTCTTTAAAAACAAATAAGGACCAATCGTGGTACAAAATTTAAATAATTGAATAAATAAGGATTAAGAAACAAACACAAGCTTTGATTTTTGCTTAAAATTTTTTTTTTTCGGATTTCAATTTTGTATCACGATTGGTACTTACAGCTAAGTATACACAGCACTGGCCTTCGTCAGATTTTCAGCAGATACAGTTTTTAAATCTCGAAAACCCAACTGTCCCATGCTGGCAACCTCAAAAGAAAATCTGTGCTGTAGCCCCTAATAAACAAATTTTCACTGAACCGTCGCTGTTGGCTTAAATAGAACGGTTCTATCTTCCCCAGTTTCCCCATCGGATTTCGTACCCTCAATGTTGGACCCGGAACCCAAAAACCCCTAAAACCCCGGGTTATTTTGAACAAAAACCACGGTGCAGTGAAGCTAAAATACTGTTGGATTTCCAACAATATTTTAACTTTAGCTGTGTAGACATAGCCTAATTGTTTTTAATGAGGCTGAGTTTCACAGAACCAATCACGGTGAAGAAGGGCCCACATGGTCTGAAACGTGTAGCGATTTTCTGTGAACATGTTTTACTCCTTATATTTCTATACAATAAAGAGAGATTTTACCCTCAAAACCTCACTGGATGATTTACAAGTTCTGCTGCTATACCGTCAGCTGACAGAGAAGATTACAGGAGGTGGAGGAAAAAATAACTGGCACATTGGACTAACATATGCATCAATATATGCGTAAGCTACTTTATGCTCTTTATATGTTACATTGCTTGCTGGTGATAGTCTATTTTGGCTTGAGCTGGTGTGTTATTCCTACTTGTATCACTTGGTTTCTGATCCTTTTGTCTTTCCTCCTGACCTTTCTTTTGCCTGATGTTTTTGTACTGCATTACCCTCTACCTTTTTAAGCTTTGTTGACTTTCTGTTTTTGGGTTGTCCTCTTTCCATTTTGTGTTCATTTAGGGGGGGCTGTCACCCAGTGCATGACAACTTTTTTTTTTCCGGGCTGGCAAGTAGGCAGGGACAGCCATGGGGGACTTTTGATGCACTGTCTGTCCCTGTCTGTCCATTTTAATTTCGGGGTCCCTAACAGCTCCAAACTGTAATGTCAGGCAAAAGATAAGTTGGGTTTTCAACATGGATTTAGTAATGAAGGGCGACATGTATGAATGGGGCTGCGCCAGAGATCTGACCTCTTTTCAGCCCCATATCAGGCACAGCCCCGTTCATACATTTTTAAATCTCCTGCACACCACTCCGGGGCGCATTACATAGCGCCGTGGCCTTTGTAATCCCCGGGTCTCGGGGGCTGGGGAGGGGTGCACTAGAACCCCTCAAACCTACAATTTGTTTCTACTATGGGTTTTTTGGGTTTCTTTTTCAGCTGAAAGGGATACCCGATCCGAACTGTTGCCCGAGCGCTAGAATGCACCTGATTTATGACCCGCTGTAGAGCGGGTACATAAATCAGGCACATTCTATGCTGTTATTAGGCATGTTAATGGCAAAATTCATGCATGTCGCACAAAATGTCTATATACTAGAATTAAAGTTGATTTGTTGTTTGTATGCAACTCTATTTGACATGATGCTATGTCAACTTGGGTAAGTAAGGTCCACATGCAGTCTTATGTCAATTAGCATTAATACCATCCTCTTTTTATTCTGACTGATAATCAGCTATGAGGAGTTCTTCTTTCTCTTGGTTCACATATGCTTTGTTGTCAAGGTATGATTGCTCTCACAGCACTTATTTTTTTTTACAATTGCTGTTCTTCTCATATTGTATGTCATACTGTTATTATGATTAAGGAATTTAGGAAAATGTGATTCCTGATACCAAGCAGTGATATTGGAGGTTTTCATTGCATAATAAAAATGTAAAAGCCTGTGGTTGCTAGTAACGGCTTGCTGCATGACTTCATGTCGTTACAAAGATTTATTTTACCTTTTATGCCTATATTCTTCTGTTTTAGAATGATTTTATCTGTGTTATATGCATCCAGCTACAACATGTTTATTGTACTAGTTCTTTTTATTTTCATCTTTACTATACCCCTTCTGTACATCCCAGGAGTCTGACAAGTAGTGCTAGATCCTGTCCTTATATAAATGTATGTTCTTTTTGCATGTATTTTCTTTATGGCCATTACTGTACTTGAAAAGCTTTAAATATGTACTTAAATCTTGTATTTTAATATTTCTTCACATATTGCCAGATTCATATTCCCAGCACCTAATGAACAATAGGCCTGGTTAACATTTGCATCAGAGGTTCCATTCGGAGCCTCTGTTACAAAGGAGGTATCAGACCCGTTTTGCAACCGAAACAAAAGGCACCTGACAGACCCAATTGACTACTATGGGCTGTCAGGTTTCTGCCATGGTGTTCATTGTTTTCTTTAAAACAATAGCGCAGATTGCTGCACTATTTTTCTGGCATCTGATGCTGATATGAAGCAGGCCTTATTAAGCTGTAGTGTGGAAGATCGTGTTTCACTGCTGTTTTCTTTGTTTTGCACTGTGTGCAGCACCATACGTTCCAATGAATTTGATGGAAACTGTGACAAAGGGTCCAAACTGAGATTTCGATACATTTGCATAAGTGTGGGCTTTCTTCATTTTGCTCTATACCTGGACCAAAAAAAAAGAAAAAAAAAAAAAAAAACAAATATCTATTCCTTAAAAAAAAATTTAAAAAAACTTTCCAAAATTATTAAAAATTTAAATGGGCGAATTGTTTCCCTAACAAAGGGCCTTCATTTTAAAATTTCAAAAAACCTTTTTCAAAAACGAAGGCAAATTTTTGGGGGTACTTGGGGTTAACAAGTGTCTTTTCTTTGGGATAAAATGGCGCGAGCACAGGGGCGTTACATGGGGCAAAGAACCTTGGGGAAAAAGGGGCAACCCCCATGAAAAGTGCAAAGTTAACCAATCAAGCCGGCGGATTCTTTTACGTCACCGCACTATAAAATTTTTCCGGGGCGCACACGGGGAAAGCTCACCCCCTCCCCCTCATTTGTACTGACAGGAAAGGGTGCGCTGCTGCTGAAAGGTTTTACTGAAGAACTGTTTTTTATACACGATTTTTGGGGGGTGTCAGTTTTTTCCTAAAGAACCTTTCTTTAACGTTCATTTCCCCTGTTTTTTTTGGTATTGATCTGAAACCCCCCAAAAATTTGGGGCTTTCACTGCACTGCAAAACTTTTAAAATTTTCATACGGCTCACAGCACATTAAAATACCCAAAGGGGGATCAACCGGGTTCCTTTTTGTAATTCATTTAAAAAACACGTTTTTTACAAAAACAAATACCCCTCTTTTTTTTGGCTGCTCATTTTTTGGGCCAACTTACACCCGGGTTAAATTTTAATCGTTTTTTTAAGTTTGGGGTACCCTAAGAAACCGCCCTTTTTCACCGCCAAAATATTTTACATTTTTCCTGTGGGCCTAATTCACAAGAAAAGGGTTAATTTAAAAAATTTTATCTCTTTTGTTACGTAAAAAAAAACGGCTTTGGGAACCGCTAAAAACTAGTATTTTTGGGGGTCCAATTCTTTGGCGCAATTTACACCCAAAGGGGTTTAACTAAGTATTTTTCTGCAGTTCCCACACAGAAAAAAAAAAACTTTCATTTTCCCCCACAGAAAAAATTTCTGTAGCAAAAACCCAAATCCAAAGGTTTTAAATTCCCCTTTACTTTCATAAAATCCCAAGATTTTTTTAAACCACTACAAGTTAAATTTTTTTCCCCGGCCCAAATTTGGGGAGGGGAATTTTAAATATCCAAGGGTTACTCAAGCGTTTTTTTATTTGGGTTCATTTGGGGGGTAAAATACGGGGTTATTTTTTATCAATACAAAATATCTTCATAAAACCCGTGTCTGAAACTTTTTAAACAAACGGGATGTCAGACAAGAGGTGGCGGGCTCTGCCCCCCTGCAAAGGGGCAGTGGCACAAAAAATTCCGGGGAACGGGCCCCAAATCCAGCACAGAAGGGGGACTCGCAGCGGGGGTCACTGGGTGGGGCCCCCAAATTTCCGCTTCATCTAGGGGCCCTGTGTTGTTCAGAAACCCCAAAGGGTTTTTGGGTTTGGGTTTGACTATCATCCACTTCCTCCCAAAGACATCGAAAACCCCAGCCAAGAGTCGGGGGAACGTCAGACAAAACCCCTTTAAAGTTAGCAGGGCCCGGGGAGGGGGTTGGGGGCCCTCACCTGCCCCTAAAAACCCCCTCTGCCCCCACCCCTTTTCCCTCACCAGTAAACTATATGTTTTTCCGGGGCCCCAGCGCCACTATATAGCGGGGTTGAAAAATTTTGAAGGGCAGTACACTATTTGGGCGTGAAAAAAGGGGGTCAATACCCCCTCTTCTTGCAGGGGCGGCAAAGAAAAGATGTTGAGAGAAAAGTGGAATGGGGGGCCCCATTTTGGGGGGCAGCCTCTCATACCAAACCGGTGAGGGACACAGAAGAAAACAAAAATAGATGATGATGTACCCGGGACCCATTTTGGGAGCCGGGTGGGGAAAGGGGCTTCACATCGTAAAGGAAAGGGCGTCATTTTTGCGCGTCGGGCAGCGGTGCACCCAGCAATGGGTCGGTCCGTGAGCCCACGGGATAGCAGCAGTGAAAGTCAGAAAAAGGGGCCAGGGGAAAAAAACCCCTTGGGCAGGCCCCAAGAAAGTACGCACGGGGCCTCACGGGGCGGGTGGGGGCGGGAATTTTAAATCGAAAGGGAGCTTTGGCGTAAAATCCGAAAATAAAAGGGGTGTGGCATTTTCTTTCTAAGACACCGGAGGGGGCCCAATAGGGGATATGAAATCTTAAGCGAAATGAACGGGCTGGGGAGCTAACTTGGCACCGGGGCCCTTCGTCAACACATCAGCGTCACCACCCGGGTCCGGGAAAAACGTGGCTCAGATGGGGTGGCCCAAACCCTGCCCCGGGCAGCAAAAGCCCCCAAAGTGGCCCCAGGGCCATTGACCAGCCCCGGCTCCCCCACCCCCTGCAAAGGGAGCTGTTTCTTTTGAAAACATCCCCGGTCCAGATGTTCCTGCCCCCCCTTTCTCATGGCCCAGCATCGTTAAACGGGGCATTGCAAAAGACAAAGTATGGCCCCCAACCATCCAAAGGGTGCAGAACGACCGTACCCCTTTCCCCAATTTTGGGGGTCTGCAGTCCCCCTTTTCCAAGGGGGACTCGAAACCATTCAGAAACTAATGGCTTGTGCCGAGCCGGAGGGAGGTTCCAAGCCAAAAATTTTTTCCCAAAAAAGGGCATACCCACTTCATAATAGGGTAGAACAAAGGGGCCCAAACCCTTTGAGCTTTCTTTTTGTTCCAAGTGAAACGGCAGGCGGACGTCGGGACTGTAACAAGGGTTCAACCAGTACATACCCCTTTAAACCCCCCCCCACGGTAATGTGTTCTTCCCGGGCACCCCAAACCAACTTAAACAAGACCCGTTTTCCCCTCCTCCACGTTTAAAACTGGGGCTCCTGCCCCAATTTCCCCTCCCCCCTTTACTCCACCCCCAAACCATCTCGCCTCCACAATATTTGTTCCACCCAACCACATGTGTGGGGCAAAAGCGGTGTCACGCAGTTCTACCCTGGTTTCCCTGGGCAAACGAAGTCACACGGGGGACGAACTCTCCCTAAAGCAGCAAAAACCGATGTTTGGTTTTCTCCGCCCAACTGCAAGGGGAAACCAGGGGTGAGGGACTTTTGGGAAAGGAACATGGTTTCCGCCTGCCCCCGGAGGGGAATGGCCCTTTGCGCCCTGCAGGGCCCGAAACGTTAAATCGGTTTTTAAAAGGTTCCTGAATTTCCACCATCTTCAGAAATTCTAAAAAGGCCGGGAAAAATGTCATCACTTCACCTTTCCAAAAAAAGCCAAGCACCCTCCCGAGTTGCACGGCAAACGGCCCCCCCCAACCCCACACTGATAGCGATTTTTTCCCACCCTTGGGAAATTTCCACCTCACATTTTGGACCGATTTAAAATAACAAAAAAGGGCCTTTAACGTTTTTTTGATATCCAGGCGGACGGGAGTCCCCCCCTTTTTTAACTTTATGTCACCCGGGGGCACCCCATGCTTTAAACACCTCCTTTTTTGAGGCCTTTTCGAGGACCACGTTATTTGTCAGTCCCCAGGCTACGGGATAAAATAACGTCTTTCCCAAACTGCTTCATGTCCGGGAACAGATCTGAAAAATTTCCCCCGGGCGGGGGACTGGGAACGTGGAAACAACATCTAACCGGGGCCCATGAATCCGGGGGGGACTAAAAGGGAGAGGGGACTTTTAAAGCAAACTTTTTCCTAAAAAAATTTGAGGGGATTTTTCTACCCATGACAAAGAGGGGGACAAGCACTGGGGGAGTAAGGAGATGGGGAAGACGGGCAATGCCCGCAAGCACCGGGCATATCCAGGGGAATGGGGGCAGGGCCCCTGGGAGTCCCTTGTGGGAATTTGGCCCCCAGCTTCTTTTTCCTCTAGGGGACAGCCAATAGTCACCCATCCGGGAAAGGGGGATACTTCTGGCTCTCCACCCTTTTGGACCCTCCCCCGGGGGCCCAAAATGGGACCCTTTTTTCCCAGCAAATTGAAAGGGGGGACAAACTCAAATCTTTGGGGAAAATCCTCCTATCTTTTGGCCCTGCCATGTGCGCCATAAACCCTTTTCTGCCCAAGGTCGGCCCGGGGGGGTTTCTTCAGCGCTCACATACACGCCGCGGCTGGGGGGGGGAAGGGGGGGGGTTTGGGAAAGCATCCCCCACCCCAAATCAGCAAAAACCCTAATTGAGCACTGATGACCTTCCTTCCCCGCCTATAGGAGGGCACCCGCCACAGCAGAGAAAGCAGGACCGGAGCAAACCCAAAACCCAAACTGGGGGGCCTATTTGGGAAACCCAACTCGCCACCCCAGTTTAGAAGATCCGCTTAAACTACGGGGCCCAGCCAAACTGTGTTTTGGCCGCAACTTTCCCCCGAGTTTGCAGGGGAGAATTTGTCCTGCCCGCCAGTATTGGGGGCATCAACGGGGGGTTCATGCGGCGTGGCCATCAAAACCCCAAGGGAACCCCTTGTCCAGGGGAAATTTGGGGAACACTGCCCCTTTTCAAAGGAATCAGGCGGGGATCGGCCAGATTCCCACACCAATGCCTTAGGGGGGTCAATTTACATCACCATGACGCCTCACCCAAACTTGAGAAATGATTCGGGGTTCCCAAACTACCTGCCTCACCACTTTTCTGTTTCCGCCACCCCCCACCCCACACATCTGCTGACATTTTCTCCATCTCCCCCAAACCCATTTTTTCCCAGGACGGGTATTGCCACCTACCCCCCAAACCGTCTTTGGGGGGCCATTTCCAACCTTTCATGCTCTTGCTGTGGTTTGCTCCCCGTGACCTCCAACGGCATTGTGCCACTCTCTCCCCTCATGCTTTTTGGCCCCTTTGCCGCCGTCACCTCCACCGGGGGGCCCTTTTTCCCCACCGGGGGCCTACTCCATTTTTTGCCACCCCCAAAGGTGATGGTACCACTTTCTGACCTCATCTGTTTGCTGTGGCTGCTGCCGTGACCTAACACTGTGTTATTTTGCCACCCCGGGGCCCCTTTTTCCTTTTTTTTTGCCACCCCCCAAATGTCATTGTCCACTGTTTTACCTCATCCCTCCCCTCCCCCCCGTAAACCGCCCCCCTCTGTCTTTGTGCCAATCGTCCCCTACCCCCTTTTTTTTTTGCCACCTCCAGATTGATTGTCCCTTTTTCTGCCCCCAAAAGCTGCTGCGTGACCTCCACACTGTGCCCTTGCCCCTCTCTGGGCCCATTTCCTGTTTTTTGCCACCTCCAAATGTCATTTCCCAAACTGTCTACCTCATGTTTGCGCTTGGCTGCTGCCGGACCTACACACCCCGTCTTTGGGGCCCACTCTGTGGCCTTTTTAATTTTTTTTTTCCCCACCTCCAAAAATGTTTTTGGGGCCACTTCACCTCATCTCCCTGCCCTGTCACCCCCAAATCTCGGGCTTGTCCCAAACCTGTCCCCCTACCCCTTTTTTCCCCCCTTCCCAAAATTCATTGTGCCACTTCTACCTCATGCTGTTTCCCCCTTCACCCCCACTCTTTTGCCCTTTTTGTCCCACCCCATTTCCTACTACTTTTTTTGGCCACCTCCAGAATTCTTTGTGCCATGTCTCCCTCAAGCGCGCTCCCGGACCAAACACACTGTGTCTTTTGTGCCATTTCCCTAAACCCCCGCTGCTGCGTGGCTGCTCCGTGCCACAAAAACTTCTTGTGCCCTGTCTACCTCAGCCACTGCGGGGGCTGCTCCGTGACCTACACACGGGTGTCTTTTGTGCCACTGCCCTGACCTCATGCACTGCTTGGGGGCTCCCCCCCCCCGGAAACCCCCCACTGTGCCCTTGTCCACTCTGGGGTCTTTTCCCCGTTTTTTGCCACCTCCAAATTGTCATTGTCCCACCCCCCTGACCTCATGCTGCTGCTGGGGCCCTCCCTTTTTTAAATACACACGGGCCATTGTGCCCCTGTCGCCCTCATGCTGCTGCTGGGCTGCTGCCTTTGCCCAACACACTGGGGTCTTTGGGCCCCAAAGTCTCCCTCATGCGCTGGGCCGCCCCCCGTCACCCCCCACCCTGCCCACTATTTGCCACCTGACCCCCCTTTGTTTTTTTTCCCCAGTTTCCCCCGCTGTCAGACTTTATCGGGCTTCTTTTTCCCCCTTCTTTTTTTGGTCATTTTGCCCCTCTTGATGCCCGGGGAATTTTAGTAAGCAATTCTAAGAGGCGGCAGTCATTTTGTGTCATACTAAAACAAAAACTTTGTATAAGAAAAAAACCCAAACCCCCCTTTTGGAAAATTTTAAGCATGCAAAACCCGTTCTACAAAACCCGCAGGCTCTTTCAGCCTGAAATAGCGGGTTTTTTAACGGTTTTCTTCCCCAGGAATTCGAACAAGTTTTTTTTTCCCCGAAAATCCCGAAGTGAACGAACCAATTTTTGGGGAAATTTTTCCCCATCTTTTTAATAATTTAAAAATTTCATCGATTAATGAACATGTTTTGGGTTAAAAATATTTTGGGGCCTACTCTCTAATAGAATCCATTTTCAGATTACTAAGGCCTTGCCTGTCATTGCTGAACAAAAATGAGACCTGGACTAAAATTGGAAAAGAAAATATATTTATTCAGTTAAAAAATATATTTAAAACATCCAATAATAAAATCATTACCATATAACATTTCATCTTAATTAATGTAACAAATTGTTTAAAAACATTTTTAATAAAATTTATAAAATCCTTTTTTCAATTAAAAAACCCTTCATTATCTTTGTTTTGAACAATGAAAGAAAAAAAAACGAAAAAATTTAATGGAAAATCCCAGATACTCAGCCCTTTAAAAAGCTAGTAAATCCCTTTTTTTAAAAACCCAATGCAGTAATTCAGTAAAATAACCTCTTTTTATGGAAAAACAATTTTTAAAAAAAAAATTTGCTTTAGGCAAATGAGTGTACTTTTAAATGCTATTTTGTTTTTTTATAAAAGCCAAATTTTTTAAAAAGATAATAAAGGTTAAATTTGAAAAAAGCCTACGGCCCTGGCCCCTTTAAATTGTCCCTTGGGACTAAAATGGCACTATAAAAAGATAGTAACAGGCAGATATTAAACAAATGGATACATATTTAAAAAACATAATTTAAAATTTTTAACTTACACATTAATATTAAATAGATTATACAGCAACATAAAAAACTTCTTTTCTCTATACCATTACTTACCATTTTTTAAAAAAATGTTTTTAAAAGGCCCGACCCGTTAATGAAGAGATATTGTATTTTATATAATATTTTTTGGAAATATACATTTAAGGAAATAAATTTTTTATCCCTTGTTTATTGTGTAAGGGGTTTTTTCCCCCTGGGCCCAAAAAAACATGAAAATCTATAATTTTTTAAAGGGGAAAATTAATTTTAATAAATTTAAAATAGAAATTTAAAATAAAATCCAGAAAATCGCATTGTTTAAATTTTATAAATGTATTTTCATTTTGGGGAAATAAATAACTATTTGAACCCTCCTTTTGGCCCAAAAAAGAATTAAAACCTTTTGGGGGGGAAAACCTTGTTGGGAAGCACAAAAACAAATATTTTGGGAGTTGAGATAAAAAAACGCCAAGGGCCCCAAAGAAAATTTTGGGCCCCAAATCCCCCTTTTCAGATTTCTCTAAATCATTAAGATTTTAGAAAAGGGCATTGGGAACCGAGGTTTAAAATCGCCCCAAAATTTGCTAAGGGGCTAAAAGGGCGGGGAAATGGGAACCATCCATTACCTTAATGCGCTTTTTGACCCTCCTTTGTTGCCTTGGGTTTTATTTTTTTAAACATTGTCTTTCTGGAAAACCCAACCATACCCATTCTTAATGTCCCCCCAGAGGGAAGGGGGTTTTTCAATCAAGGTTTTAAAACACATGGCTCCCCTCCATTTTTCCCTTGATTCAGGGGAATTGTCCTTGCCCTTAGCAAAAGAACCTCCCCAAAAAATAATAGTTTTTGGGGTGATCTCTCACCTTCCTTGTGATTTAAGGGTACCCCACGAGGTGAATTTTGCAGGGGCCCCCCGATCGAAAACAATTGACAGTCATTTTGTATTTTTTTCCCCCCTTAAATATTGCCCCCAAATTTTTCTCCTTCCACCCAATCTTTCTTATGGTTTTTTACCAATCCCTTTGGGCATCAATGATCTTAACCCCAAATCCTTAGAGATTTTTTTGGGCTTTGCCCCGTTGTAGAGGTTAGATCTGACTGATTTATTGAATCTTGGAAAAGGTCTTTTATAAAGTTGACTATTTAAAAAGCTGTTCCCTTTTAAACAAATTTAAAAGGGTTTATTATTTGCATCTAAACGCCCTTAATGGTTGGGAGGGATAAAAACTTATTTTTTCCCCACAAAATGCAAATAAATTAAAATAAAAATTTTACAATGGAATTTTTTGGGATTTTATTTTTATATTTTACTCGCAATGTTAAAAATTTAAACCACCCTTAAAAACCCTAAACGTTCATGTCTTTGTCAGTGGTTTTCAAACTTACACCCAAAAACAAGGGGTCAAATAATTATTTCCCTTTACGGACAAAAAATTTTAATTTTTAAATCACCACAAAAAAACTGGGGAATGAAAAAAATTTTTCCCCTTAAAAAGGGGAGGGTTTAAAAAAAATTTTAAAATGGGGGAAAAAAAAAGTTTAAATTTGTGCAATTTTAAAAATTTTTCATGGAAAATACTGCTTTTTAAATTGGGTTAAATTTTTGGGAAACATCCTGTATTTGGACCCCATAGCAAATATTTTTTTTGCAAAAACCCTAGGGGAAAAGGGGGAGTTTTTAAAAACCAACAACATCAGTTCTTTAAAATTAAAAAAAGGGGAAATTATATAAGAACTCAACCTTTCAATTTTAGCAGATATTTCCCCACACAAGGGATTTTATCAAAGGTCCCAATTTTTAAATGACCATTATAATCACCCAAAATTTAAATCGGCCCCGGTTTTTTGGTTATGGGAATTTTCCAACACCAATAAATTTAAATTTAGAAAACTGCGCAAAAACTATTACTAACGCCCATTTTCGGGATTTCCTGCATTTTACCCTCAAATCAATTAGACTAAGAAGGGTGGGGAGGGTGGGGTTTTCGAAAGTCATGACTGTATTTGTAAAAAGGGTTTTCCAAAGGGAAAAAATCACCCTGACCGGGCGTTTTCCCTAGAACAACCCTTTTCCGTTCTTCACTGTGTCCCGGGGTTCCCCCTCATTAAAAACAAACCTGTCTAGAAACTTTTCCTCGATACAAACCCCACTCAAGACACAGTTTTCTTTTTCCCACAGCCCCAAATATGGGTTTAAATGTGAACATTTAAAAACCCCGGGAATTAGAAATTTTAGCTCTTTGTTTTTAGACAGAATTTTTTTAAAAAAGCATCTACCCCGGAAAACCCTGGGGGGTGGGGGTATGTGGGGGGGGGGGGGGGGTGCGGGCCTTTAAAACAAAAACAAACAGGGGCAGGGTTTTTTAAAGGGTAGGTTTATTGTGCAGCCCAGACTCGCTTTTAAACTGCATTTTTTTCCGGTTTTTTTACCCTTTTTTGGGCCCCACACCTCCACCTGATGAAATAGTACCTTTTATTTTGTGCACCCAAAAATTTTTCAAAGACCCAAACCCGTACTTACAATTTGGAAAACCCGAAAATTTTTTTAGGGAAAAACCCTCCTTTGTATTTCATAGGTGAAAACCCCCCTTTTTTTAAACCGTAACATTTTAAAATTGGGATTTTTTTTACTTTTGGGGCCCGCCCCTTTTTTCAAAGCCCCTCTTGGACTTAGATAACCAAAAATTTTTCTAGTAATTGCGGGGTATTTCATAGGTGCAAAACCCCCCTTTTTTTAAACCGTAAAAACATTTTTAAAAAGGAGTTTTTTACTTTCGCACCCTTTTTTTCCAAACCCACTTGTACTTATATTAGGGAAAAAGAAATTTTCTAGTAATTGGGAGGGGTATTTCCCTAGTGCAAAACCCCCCCTTTTTTTTATCCGATAAAAATTTTAAAAAGGGTTTTTCCCTTGGCACAGCCCTTTTTTTTTCAAAGACCCTTTTTGTAAATTATATTTGGGTACAGAAAAAATTTCTAGTAATTGCATGTATTTCATACATCAAAACCCCCCTTTTATTTTTCCTAAAACATTTAAATAGCTTATTACAAATTTGGTGCCCCAATTTTTTTCAAAAAACCCCCCCCCCCTTTTACTTAAAATTTATACAGAAATTCTGGGGGTAAAGCTTTGTATTTCATTGGGGGAAAACCCACCTTTTTTTTTTCCTAAAAAACAATTAAAAAACTTTTTTGCCCCTTTGGTTTGCCCCCTTTTTTTCAAAAACCACCTTTTATTAAATTTGAATACAGAAAATTTTTTTTGTAAATGCTTTGTATTTTATTGGGGCAAAACCCACCTTTTTTTTTCCTATAACTTTTTAAAAAGCGTAAATTTCCCCACGTCGGCCCCCATTTTTTTTTCAAAAAGCCACTTGTACGACCAATTTTGATAGGAAAAAAATTTTTTTTAGCAACTTTCTCGTTTTGGGCATTGCTGCAAAAAAACCCCAATTCCCCAACCGTTATCTTCTGAATAGTTTTTTTTGGCCTTTTGAGAACTCAGTTTGGTGTAATTTTCGCACTTTTATGAAAAATTTTGTTAAAAACCCATCAAAAACCTTTTCCCACTGGGGAGTTTAAAAACCCTGGGACTGAAGGAAAACACTGTTGAATTTTTTTATTTAAAAGGTTTTCTTCCCCCCAGAACGCAAATTTTACAGGTTTTTACGCTAGAAACAATTCATTTTTTAATTTCCCTTTTGGGGTTTAAAAAATTTAAGGGTTTTAAAAAAGCTGTGATTTGCCGTCTTTCAATTTAAAAACTGTCAAAAAATCCCAACCTTCTTAAATTTTTAAATTTCCCGAACATGGAGTGAAATGCAGGGAAGCAGCAAAGAGGGGGGTTGGGCATTAGGTAGAGGTACGAGAAAGGGGCTCCCTCCATGCCCGGCGACAAAAAGCAAGGCCCCGGATCGCGTTTTTCAGGGCCGTCAGCCTGTCCAACGCTGGATCAGGGGGCCCCGTTTAAAACTCGTAACGAACAGCGTTGCCCAAACTTTCCTTTAGTGGTTAATGCAACCTCTCCACATTTTTACCTTTTCCCCGTCCCCCCCATCAAAGGCCCCAAAAGTCAGCATCATCTCGCACATCCTTCCCCAAAATGAACAAAGGCCAAACCCAAAGGGCAACCGTGGGACCCACCCCCTGTGGGAAAAACCATTTTTTGAAAACCCCCCTTTGAAACAAAAGCGGGTTGGGGGCAGAAGGCATTTCCAAAAATCAAAAGGGCCCAAGGGGATAAAATTTTTCTGCGCTGACGCCCATTTCTGATGCCCTCAAGGGGGAAAAGGGAAAACGGCAATTGGGAAAAATCCCCGGACGGGCGGGAATGCCCTTTCGTCCTGTTTTCTTGTAACCCCGGCAGCTTTCAGGGTCGGGAAAGTCAGGACGAGGGAAATCACCCTGTGTTTAAACTGAAAGAATTTTGACATTGCGGATCCGAATGTGGGGCCTTTTTTAGCAGAATTTTTCCCTTTGGGGCCTTTATCACGGACCGGGGAAAAAAAAAAACATGGGTTTTTGTCATTTTTTGGGTCCTGCTTCAAAAAGGAAGAGGGGGGTCGCATAAGTCACTAAATTATTCCGCCAGCCACGATCACGAAACACCCCTTTCCTCGCTTTATTCGCCGTCGTAAGGTCCAGGGCCTCCCCAAGCCGGGGCCTTTTTTGAGCAAGCCCTAATCCACCCACGATGCATATTCCCCCATTTGCCCTAAAAAGCAAAACATAGAGGCAAAAATCTTAGGGGTTTAACCACCAAACCCAAAATGTGTAAATCACATGCACGGAATGCAGGTTGAAAATTTAGGGGAAAACTTTCCAAAAAAGGCCAAAACCGAGCCGGGGGTTCCAAACCCCTGTCACACCCTCTGTCTCCCCCCTCCCCCCTCCTTCCGCCACCCCCACTTCCCACTGCCCATGTCCTCTCAAGCATGATTTAAGGACACCCCCCCCCCCAGCCTCCAAACCCTCGCCCCAGTACCACCCCCCACCACCCCGAACCCTCCCACCCCCCTTTTCCTTCCACCAGTTTTACCCACCTTCCCGCCGTAAAAGCGCCCTTCCCAACGCCCCCCCTGTCTAACCCTTTGGGGGGCAGAAAAACAATTTAACCCAAACCAACCCCCCAAACCAAAACCTTTAATGTCGGGATGGGCCCCTTTTTGGGCCTTGGGAAGGGGTTTCCTTTTCCCTCTGGGACACAGATGGGGCCGCCCCCTTTTGGCCATTTTCCTCCCCCAAAACCCAAAACCAGCAGGCATTTCTTTTCCCCCAAAAACCGCCCCGCCCTGGGCCCCCCACGTGTCACCAAAATTTTCCCAAGGGGCGTTGCCCCGATTTTGTTCCGGGAAATCCACTGACCACCCCCACAAAGGGCAAATAAGCCCCGACCAAGGGGCCCCCAAACTCCCCTTACAGCCCCACAGGGGTTGCTGGGGGGATTTCCTCTGGTGATGTGGCTCTTTAGGCCCTTGGGGGCATGCTCTTCAAAACCGCCCGATGTGCAGGGTTTTATCCCCAAGGGCCTCTGGTCATCACGTGCCCAAGAAACCAGGCCCCTTTGAAATTAAACGGGCCTTTTGAACCCCCTCCAAACCACAAGGGCAAGGGGTTTTGGACGGGTCTTCCCAATAACTGAGCGCTGGGGGGTTCAAGAAAAACCTTTTTCCAGACAAGGTGGTGTCATAATGGTCGAAATCTGCCCGGCCCTTTTGCTCAAGAACGGTTTGGCCCCCGGACACATCCCTTGCCTGGGACATGTCCAAAGAACCTTGTCGTCCAGGAAATTTCTAAAGCCTAACCCCCGGGGCCCCCCGAAAGGCCCCGCTGGGAAGGGTCGAGGTCTGACTCCACACTTCCGCCTTTCCCCCCCCCTGCTTTACCCGCCTGGCTGCGTTGCGCGTCAGCTCGGGCCCTCCTCAAACCCTCTCATTGTTTGGGCGGGCAACACGCTGGAATTCCCCCCCTCCACATCCAAATGATTGGGCAGCAGCGCAATTTCCATTAAGCCCGGGAAAAAGTGGAAAACATGGGCCCGACAAGCAGCGGTTTCGGACCTCGGGTTTTTTGAGCCCCCCGAGAGGGGGAGGGATGAAAGGGGCTCTGCACCAACCTTCCAGTTTTTAAGAAGCCACCAAAATGGGCATTGGGGGGAAAAATCCCTTGTCACATGAGCATCGTGTGGCTTTTTTCTGGAACGACCCTTTTTACACCCCCAAAAAATCAGTCCCAAACCCGACGGAGGGGGAACGGGCACAGATGTGGGCAAAGGGGCCTTTTTTCTCCGTCGAATCCCAAAAAAGGGCCCCAAGTTTCACAATTTTTCGGGCTTTATTAGGCATGGTTTTGGGCCCCGAGCTAGGGGCCAAAGGGGGTGCCCTCAGCTCCCCAGGGGGCATCATCTGAGGGAAGTCAAGGCTGTGTTGAAGCTTCCGGGGGAACGGGGGAGATGAGGTATTCCTGGACAAAAAGAAAGTTTAAATGACCATCCGGGGCCCTTTGGGAAAAAGGTTTTCACGAAATTTGGGGGGAGGGGGAAAATGAGGGGAAATCTTTGCTATGCCCCTCGACCCCCGAGGGGTTGGGGAAAACAAGGGCCCCTCCCACATATGCTTGGGTGCCCCCTTTCCTCCAACATATCCTCGGGATTAAGGCCCAAAAAAGAACAACAGTTAATGGTGAACACCCTCCTCATCCCCAGTACAAAGGCCCAAAAATCAGCACTTTCCTTTAACCCCCCAAATAAAGTAACATGCGGAAAATTGGGGACCGTGCTGAAAATCAACTGGAAAAATCTTTGCGCATTCTTCACATTCTTTAAAAGTCATGGTGGAAAGACTCAGCAATGGAAAACATAGAGTCCAATAGCCTACCAGCAGCAGCAGCAGGCAAATTTTCAAAGCCTAATGGGTACCTAGGGAATCCCTTTAATTTTCCACCTTTACCAACGCATTTAATCAGGGGACACATACAACACCAGAGACCCCCTTTAAAAATCATGGGTCACTATTTTGCGCTCAAAAACCGATTTTTTTGGGTGGTTTTTTACCCAACGACTTTGGGGTTTTCCAAAATGGGTGAAGGGCCCCAACTTCTTTCCTCCGCCCAAAAAGGGTTTTTCCCCCACAGCCTTTTCCCCTACTAAACGGACCTTTTAGCACAGCTAAGGAGTCCCTTTCAGAAAAAATGCATCCGGCTTTTCCCCAGAAAATGTGGATCGTTTTACTTTTTCACGAGATGAATCCGGGATGGATCCTGATGATTTTTAGCCCCAATTGGGCCCATTTACCGATTAGTTGCCGTTTTTAAATTCAAAATTCCCTTCCCAAAAAATGGGCCTCTTTAAACCTTTTTTTTTTAAAAAACCCTTTCTTACTGCAATTTTTATTCTCAGTTCTCAAAAGTTCAATTTACTGGTTTTGCGGTGAGGAGAATGTAAAAGACACCAAGGTTTCAAGAAAAAAACTTATTCCATTTACTCACTTTATCTTTAGAATTTTTCGCATTGTCAATGGTTTTGGGGTCATAGTGCTGTGAGATACAACTATAATCATGGTCCTTTGGAACAGAAATGTGGCTTCTAAGTGGCATTTCTCCCTCACAATTGTTAACAGTGGTTGAGAAGTCATTTTATATTTTTTTGGGTCATGCTGCTGTGAAATGTAGCAATACTACAGGTCCTATTCTAAAAAATGTGGTTTCTAACAGAAATTTGTTCTTCACAATTGTCAAGAGTGGCTCAAGGGTCATGTTTTGAATTTTTGGGGGCTTGTTGCTGTGAAATGCAGCTATACTACAGGTCCTATTATAAAAAATGTGGTTTATAACAGACATTTGTTTTTCACAATTGTCAAGAGTGGCTCAAGTGTGATGGTGCTGTCAAAAACAGGAATAGGTAGGACACTGTTAATGGACACATATTGTAAAATGACTTGTTTTTGCAAGATCTTTAACATAGCCAGCAATCCCTGTAGTGAAACAACCCATTTACTACAATAAAAAAAGAGAAACAAAGACATGGTGGGATTCCATTCTAAAAATGGTGGTTGAAAGACTCCTTTTTCCGGCACTTTTTAATTTGTGGGTCAGACAGGTTTAAGGGTCATGCTGCGTTCCAGGACAGGGATAGTCAATGTCCAGTTCAAGTAAAATGATGGTTCAAATCATACTGCCTTCTGGCACTTTTTAATTTGTGGGTCATGCAGGTTTAAAGGTCATGCTGTGGTACAAGACAGGGATAGTGAATAATCTGTGAGTTTTTTTCTGTGACTCTTGTTGCCTAATTGTGTTGCCTAAGATGTAGCATGTATCCATTTTACTGTTATGGATGTTAATTCCAGCTTCTCCAGCCCTGTTTGGGTGTAAGAATGAAGGTGTTGTTCTTCTCCCATAGACTTTAATGGTCATCAGCGATAATCTATTATCGACTATCGGATTTCGGCATGATTGACGATATCGACTATCGATCCTATGACGATAGTTGACGCAATCGCTCATCACTATCTATTTCCATTTGTTACTTATTAATCAGGTAGTCTGGTTTTCAGAGTAGATTGAGACGTTAGGGAAATTCAGTTCTGTTATTCTGTGGGAAGATGCCACACTAGACATATGCAGCTTGCAAGACTTTAACTTGTCTGGATTATTATTCTACTAGTCTAGTCTAGTGTCTGAAACTATGGTATGAGGCCTACAGATGTTGAGAAATAAATCTGCTAAATTGCTTCAGATTTTTCATAGAGCTAAACTGAGGCTTCTTAGGAGCCTTCTGGAATTAACTCTGTAACCACCTAGATTGCTCTGGAGTTTGTTGCAGGGGACGCCTATGTCTCTTACCTTAAAGTAATATTCAATAGCAACAGTTGGTATATTTGAGCATGGTAACATAGGAGTAAACAATAGCTGTAATTAGGCAGGCAAAGATCAGGGCATGTGGAAGTCAGTCAATATGGTGGACAAGTAATGGTCAGGATACATAGAATACAACACAGAAAATGAGCAGTGTGTTACGGCAGGTAGCATATGAAGAGACTTGGTCAGGAAACTAACTTTGTCAGGCAGTATAGATTTGCAGTTGGAAACATTTTTGGTCAGAAAAGGAACATTAGTAATGGGGCCCATTAAATATGCTACAGCCATTGGACATTGGTAGACAAAGGAAATTTTCAGCACACATTCATCTTTCAAGAGACCAAGAGTCAGCACATGCACCATAGGGATTACCAACCAGAGGAGGACAGCTGCAGTAAGATGGTTGCAAAATGGAATCAAATGAATAATGGTGCCGAAGGCAGTGCAGGTGCCAGAAATGCTATGCTGTATAATAAGTATTATTTTAAGCTTTGGGTACCTTATACTCCAGGGTTTCTTTCTCAGTCTGTGGGATAGGCAGTGTGCACTGTCAGTAAATAGTTTAAAGTCATGCGTTTTCATTCATGCATGTTTCTATATTGGTGATATACATAAAACACATTCTTTGCAGCACTTGATGGTGGGTCTATTGCTGAAGGGCAAGGCCTTGGGAATAGTAAAGTGGATTATTAGTTCAGGGAAATCCCAGAAATATGTTTACTCTGATAACTATTCAGTATGAGCTACTAATCTTACCTTCGTAATTCTTTTCTCAAATAAACATATAATCACCCCAAATTCTGTAGTGCCCCTTCTACCTATGCCAGCAACTACTTAGATAAAAGACAAAAGCCATTTTAGGTTTTTTTCCGCTATTAACATAATTGCATGGTTATTGGGTACAGATCAAAGCGTAATCAGCATACAACAGGAATCAAAATAAAATTCCTCAAAATTTACCTAGGTTTGGTTTCAGAAGCAATCCTGCGAGATTCTGGAGGGGCCTTCACAGTCATATGACTAGAAACCCCATATAAAATCTTCGAAGTTGCAGCATGTTTACCCAAGAATATTAGTGAACTGGAGGTGATTTCCTTTGAGAAATGGACTACGAACGTTGTCAGAAGTTGGGGTCTGGCTATGCACCGAAGTACTGAAGATACTTGTCATGAAGGGGCTGAATAAAAATGAGACTGCACTACTTATGAAAGTGGTATTTTGTGTTAAAGGGATTTCCTCACCATGTAGTTTCACAGAGCTAGAGCCAGCTTTAGACTCAAATAGCTGTGGGTGAGTCTATAGCAGTGATTGACATGTCAGCTCTGCTATTCCTGGCTATTCCTGTTACAGTGATATGACTGCAAGATATTTATAAATTTCAGTACACAAGACTACATAGTCCTAAAGAGTGGAAGCTTGTCATTTAGTTAGATGAACAAACTCCCTTGCTAGAGATAAGACTGCAGGGATAGACTCACCATGATCGAACCGAAAGAAGCTTGGATTAATCAGATAAGAGATGAAGGAAAGAAAGGTGGGGAAGGGTGGTTGGTAATCAATAGAAACTTGTGTACTCTAAGAGGAGATACAATATTCTTTATCTCCTGACCAAAAAAAAAATCAAAACAATAATTTAGTTGGTAATAGTCTCTATTTATCTTTCCCTACATGTTAAAAGCCAATCATTGCAATGAGAAAACCCTGTTTTAGTTTGGAGAAACCACTCGCTATACCAGCTTTTTAAGCTTTTTGACTGTTTTCAAAAACAGATGAAAGTTTATACATTTTTTAACTAAAGGTAAGTAAAAGTTAAGCTTTGGTACATCTATATAGTCTTTATTTATATAGTGCCAGCATAGTCCACAAAACTTTACAATTCAGATGAGACATTTAGAGACAGATACTACACAGTAATAAACAAATTAACAATTCAAACAAGAACCATGCAGGACCATACTTGCCAGAGCTTGTTTTGTACACTAATGAGGCAAAAAAGCCCCAGACCTTATGATGGGCGACATGTATGAACGGGGCTGCGTCTGATATCAGGCACAGCCCCGTACATACATTATTAAATCTCTCGTACGCCACTCCAGTGCGCATTATAGCGTCTGTGGCGCTTTGTAATGTGCCCGATCTTGGGGGTGTGCGGGAGGCTGGGCGCATTAGAACCGTAGCGCAGCTACTTATTTATAGCTTCGCTCCAGCATTGCTAGGTGCATTACAGCTGGAACAGGTATACCACTTTCAAAGTGGTATAACTGATCTGAACTGTCGCTGAGCGCTAGAATGTGCCTGTAGAGCGTATCATACATCAGGCACATTCTAACCTATTGTTAGGCGCATGAAATTTGGCGTTTGCACGCCAATTTTCATACATGTTGCCCTATGTGTTTCAGGCTCATTTTGAAGCTCCAACAAAGTAAAAGTTAACAATTTTGCTCATTTTAACTCTATATACATTTTTATACATTTTATAAAGAATAGTACAATATTTTTAATATTTCATATATAAATAATGTACTTCCTGTTTATGAAGTAAAATTCTTAGTATGTTTTCTATGATTGTGGCAACTGTAAAGAATAGTGTGCATGAAAAGCTTTCTTCAGCTTTGTACTCTAGAGGAAATAAATCAAATCACCGGCATACACTTCATTTACTCAAGGGACAGAAGAGTCTAGTTGTTAGCTGACACTAGGTTGACACATTAAAAACAAGTATAAGTGAATAAAATTTGTAATGATGTCTAGAGTTCCTGATGCACTAAAACAAATTTCTGTTTATATCAGATAGTGAACTCTAAAATTTAAGATCATAAGCGATTAAACTAAAGAATTTCTGATTGCAAATCTTTACTTTGAAAAATAACATATAAGAGTGTGAAAAGTTCTCTGAGGCCTTGCAGCACAACCGACTAATTCATTTTATGACCACTAGACTTCTGTTAAAGAAGTACATTTTTATTCCATTTATTATGGAATGAGTAATGGTTTCTAGCTGATCATTATTTCATGTGTCGATTTCACGAGATCTACAAAAAAAATTACTTTCCCTGAAACATTTATTGCAACAGTCAATTAAGAGGCATGTTCCTTGAGGCTATATGAGATCAATATCTCCAGGGAGTGAAGTGTGTTGAGATAACTACACAAAACGATTTGTTATATCTTTCTATGATTAGCTGCCACCAGAAAAAAAGAAAACATCTGATCTAAAACTAGCAAAATAAAGTCTTGTGTGTCAATTTAGGTGGAAACTTTTATAGTATATTCTGTCTTCTGTGACTTTGATATGCAGAAACAGAGTAAAACATTGCATGGAATGTAAAATGCTTTTAAGAACTGATGTTTTCAATTCATTTTAGACAAGATATTGTAACTAGACATGTTTTATGTTAAGCAATAGGATTCCTCTCTGGAGAGGAATTTATTATCCAATAAGTAACATAAAAATATACACCTATGAGTCATAAAACCAAAACCATCTGAGAAGTCAATAGCAGTGATTATTATGTGACACAGAACTTATCAAGAAGGGGGATATTTTAGGCCGCAAGTCAACCGTCAGTTCTTTATATTTATGTATCGGTAGCAGGAATAATTAGTGCAAGGATCTGAACAACTTTGACAAATGCCAAATCATGAGTGCTAGACAACATAAAAAAAATTACAGAGCTACACTTACAGCTTCAAAGGCTGATGGATAGCACCAGTATTTAAGGGGAAAAAGATAACATGCTGGGAAAAATATCAAAATATGAGGTATTAGTTGTTACAGTAGCTACAGTACGCAAGCTCGCAAGCCAACGGCAAGGCTCCTCATCTCTTGCGAGTCCCTACACTATTAAAAGGAAAAAAAACAAAATCACAGAAAAATGGGACATGAATTACCAAAAAATCACAGAGCTACACTTACAGCTTCAAAGGCTGATGGATACACTGAATCCCAGCAGTAGGCGACTCTGGCCCTTTTGTTTCATGGGAAAAGATAGCAGGTGTCGTTAATTAATGAGCAAATGCTCTAGGTACTAGTTCACAACCAGCATGCAAAAAAACCACAGTATAATACATGGGGAGACTGCTTAAAAAATGCAACAATACCAATGAGAATTGCATATGGATAAAGCGATACAGAGGGTAACGCCATCTGTACAGTTATACCATGCTGGGTTTCAGCTTATATCTCCCACAAAAGAATGTGGGCAAGCTGCCCAGCAATTATAAGGTACACTGCACAAAATACTTGTACCCTAGGCTCCCCCATATTTTAGGGCAAAAGATAACATGCTGGGAAAAATATCAAAATATGAGGTATTAGTTGATGGATACACTGAATCCCAGCAGCAGGCGACTCTGGCCCTTTTGCTGCATGGGAAAAGATAGCAGGTGCCGTTAATTAATGAGCAAATGCTCTAGGTACTAGTTCACACCAGCATGCAAAAAACCACAGTATAATACATGGGGAGACTGCTTAAAAATGCAACAATACCAATGAGAATTGCATATGGATAAAGCGATACAGGGGAAAACGCCATCTGAACAGTTATACCATGCTGGGTTTCAGCTTATATCTCCCACAAAAGAAATGTGGGCAAGCTGCCCAGCACTTAGAAGGTACACTGCACACAATACTTGTACCCTAGGCTCCCCAGTATTTTAGGGCAAAAAGATAACATGCGGGGAAAAATTATCAAAAATATGAGGTATTAGTTGTTAAAAGTAGCTCCCAGTACGCAAGCTTGCAAGCCAATGCCAAGGCTCCTAAATCTCTTGCGAGTCCCTACACTATTAAAAGGAAAAAAAAAAAACAAAATCACAGAAAAATGGGACATGAATTACCAAAAAATCACAGAGCTACACTTACAGCTTCAAAGGCTGATGGATACACTGAATCCCAGCAGTAGGCGACTCTGGCCCTTTTGCTGCATGGGAAAAGATAGCAGGTGCTGTTAATTAATGAGCAAATGCTCTAGGTACTAGTTCACACCAGCATGCAAAAAACCACAGTATAATACATGGGGAGACTGCTTAACCCCTTACCGACATTTGCCGTACTCATACGGCAATGTCGGGTAGGGGTTCCCGCAAATTGCCGTATGAGTACGTCACGGCAATCTTGCGCGCTCACAAGCGGGAAGCGCGCAAGATCGCGGCATGAAACCAGCGGTATATTACCGTTTGGCATCATGCCGCATCCCCCACGGCCCGGAGGGGGCGCTCCGGCCGCGGGGGATTAACCCCCCCGATGTCGCGACATCGTGGTCGCGACATCGCGGCTGCGGGCGGCAGGAGTGAGCTCCTGCCTCCGTGATCTCGGCGCAAGTAGGCGCTGAGCGCCGTTACCGGTCTCCTACCAGACAGCCCGGACCTGAATGACAGCATCCAGGTTGTCTGGTTACTTCACGAGGCCCACAATTCATTGTGTGCAGCTTGACAGTAAGTTGCCATGGAGACCAGGATACAGATATAAGCTGTATTCTGATTTCCTATTGCATGAATGATCTGACGATCGTTCATGAAATTTTCCCCCCTGGGGGAAAGTGTAAAAGTATGAAAAATTTTAAAAGAAAGTGAAAAAAAGTAAAACACAAACACAAAAAATAAAATAAAAACCGTACACCGCCCTTTTTCCCCCCTTTACAAACGCCAATCGACCTAAAAAAGATAAAAAATTAAATAAAAGAAACCCATTTTTGGTATCGCCGCGTGCGTAGCGACCCACCCTAAAAAATCTGTCATGTTAATTAACCCGTACGGTGAACGCCGTAAAAAAAAACCCACAAAAAAAAGTCACTGAATAGCGATTTTTGTGTTCATCCCGCAGCACATAAAATGGAGTAAAAGTAATCAAAAACTCATATCAACATCAAAGTGATGCCAATTAAAACATCAGTTCATCCCGCAAAAAAAAAGTCCTTACACAGCTCTGTATACGGAAAAATTAAAAAAGTTCTGGCTAGTAGAAGATAGCGATGCATAAATATTGTTTTACACAATAAAAACACTTTTTTTTCAAAAAAATTGTGCTTTAAAATAAAAAAACTACATAAATTGGGTATCACCGTAATCGTCTCAACCACAGAGGTAAAACTAACTTGTCACGGATACTGCAGGGTTTAAACGCTATTAAAAATAAAAATAAAAAACACTGCTAGGATTGCAGTATTTTCTTCAACCTGCCTTCCAAAAAACAGATTTAAAAGCGATCATAAAGTCTTGTCCCCCCAAAAAATATTACCAATAAAAACGTCAACTCATCCCGCAAAAAAAAAGTCCCTTTTGCAGCTCCATAAACAGAAAAATAAAAAAAGTTATGGTCTCAGACTGCGGTTTATTTTCAAAAACGTGTTTTCCTTTTCAAATAAAATGTGTTTTTATTGTGTAAAAGCAGTAAAACATTAAACAAATATACAAAAAGTTTGGGATCGCTGTAATCGTATCAACCTGCTAAGTAAACTAGCATGTCATTTATACGGCACAGTGACCGCTGTAAAAAATAAAAATAAAAAAACACTACCAGGATTGATGTTTTTTGTACAAAATGCTTCACAAAAACCTTAATAAAAAGTGATCAAAGCATCATATGCCCCAGTGATGGTATCAATAAAAACATCAACTCATCTCGTAAAAAACAAGCCCATAAGCAGCTCCATATGCAAAAAATTAAGAAAGCTATGGCTGTAGAATACGACAACTTAAAAACGCAACTTTTTATAAAACTCGCGTCTATTTTGTAAAAGTAATAAAACATAAAAAACTATATAAAATTTATATCATTGTAATTGTACCGACCCCCCATAGTAAAGTTATCCCGTCATTTATCCCGTATGGCGAATACTGTAAAAATGAAGCCCAAAAACAATGGCGGAACTGCGTGTCCCCCCTCCATTTCCATGACCCAATGCTAAAAAAAAAACTTTCGGAAAAACCTGTGCGCCCAAAATGCAAAATACACCCTTAGGTGAGATCCCTGAGGGGCGTTGAATCCAAAATGGAGCAACTTCTGGAAGGTTTTCACCTTTTTTTAGTACTTTGGGGGTTTGGAGATGCGACATGGCCCCACCAATATCTGTGCGCCAAAAGCCAAATAGCACTCCCTCCCTTGTACTCCCTGCCATGCGCCCAAACAGCCCGTTTACACCACATGTAGGGTATTGCCGAACTTGGAAGAAATTGCGTAACACAATTTTTTGGGGGTTTTTTTCCCAAAATTCCTTGTAAAAATTAAACATTTTCAGCTAAAATTGAGATTATTGGAAAAAATATATATTTTTTTATTTTCAGAGCCGAACGCTAAAAAAATTTGTGAAACGCCCGTGGGGTAGATATACTCACTACACCTCTGGATATATTCCGTAAGGGGTTTTGTAGTTTCCAATATGGGGTCTTTTTAGGGGTATTTATTAGTTTTGGAACCTTAGGGTGTCCGCAAACCTGAAATGGCCCCTAAATAAAATTGTAATGAAAAGAGGCCCCAGGAGTCCGTAGGTGCTCCTCCTATTCTGGGGCTTGTGGTTGAGCCAATTAATGCACTAGGGCCACATATGGGATATCTCTGAAAACGGCAGAATCTGGGGAATCAAATTAATTTGCATTTCCTGATCACATTTACCGTATTCTTGTCAATTATGCATAAATATTGAAAAACTGCAAAAAAAAATGAAATTTTGAAATTTCACTTCCCCTTTGCTTTAATTTCTGTAAAACACCTAATGGGTTAATAAACTTTCTAAATTTCTGTTTTGAATACTTTAAGGGGTGTAGTTTCTTAGATGAGGTCATTTATGGGGGGATCTAACATACAGGTCAATCAAAGTCACGTAGACTGGATGGTCCCTAAAAATATGTATATTGCAAATTTTCTTTAAAATTTTAAAATTACTACTAAATTTATAAGCCCCCTAATGTCGTAAAAAAAAAAAAAAAACATTTAAAAAAAATTATGCCAAACTACAGCAGACACCTGGTAGATACTAGTTATAAACTATTTTGAGTAGAATAACTATCTGTCTTACATGCAGAAATTTTTGAAGTTTGAAATTGGTAAATTTTTCAAATTTTTCACCATAATTTGATATTTTTCACAAATAAACAATTATATTTTTTGGACCAAAATTTCTTACTATCTTAAACACAATTTTGTCAACGAGAAAACAATCTCTGAATCAACCATGGATAGGTTAAAGTGTCAAAAAGTTATTCTCACATAAAGTGACACATGACAGATTTCAAAAATAGGGCTCTGTCAGAGAGGCCAAAACTGGCTCCGGCGGTAAGGGGTTAAAAATGCAACAATACCAATGAGAATTGCATATGGATAAAGCGATAAGAGGGTAACGCCATCTGTTACAGTTATACCATTTCTGGGTTTTAGCTTAAAATCTCCACAAAAGAAATCTGGGCAAGCTGCCCAGCACTTATAAGGTACACTGCACAAAATACTTGTACCCTAGGCTCACCAGTATTTTAGGGCAAAAAGATAACATGCTGGGAAAAATATCAAAATATGAGGTATTAGTTGTTACAGTAGCTAAGTACGCAAGCTCGCAAGCCAAAAGGCAAGGCTCCTATCTCCCTTTCGAGTCCCTACACTATTAAAAGGAAAAAAAACAAATTCAC